>JAAAQI020015569.1:0-37234 GCA_011800005.2 Stichodactyla mertensii | reverse complement strand
GGCGGGGGGGGTGGGTGTTGGGGGGGGGGTGTGGGGCGGGGGGGGGGGGGGGGGGGGGGGGGGGGGGGGGGGGGGGAGGGGATGATAGAGGGGGTGAGGTTAGTGGGAATGACCCCAATATGGGTTCCAAATCCTAATATTAAATGCAATTAGCAGATGTCGATCTTGCTATTCTTGGTGCTCCTTCCATGTGAATAAAGGACAAAAGGCATGGTCACCACATTGGTTGATATTATAAAATAAACCAAGATAATATCTTTTTTAGCGATCCAGGATTGTGGTTCATCACCTTCTGTCACATGAATTTCAACAACTGAAATAATGTATGTTTAATCTGCATTTTTCAATGTTCTGTTTTAAAGCTTTCTGTCTCTTCTTATACGTAGAAACCTATGCATGCAAGTTAAATCGGCACAAAAAACTCACAGGTAAAGATGATCTTCGATCTACTGAAGGAGCACATGTATCTTCTTGTTCTCTAACATCATCAGGTGCTACTGAGAAAGCCTGTGGTAAAGGTAACAGAGACTGTGGTACATCATTCTCTGATACCAACCACTGAAGCTCTGATGCTGCTGGGTGCTTTTTGTTGGCAAACTTTTGCAGAAGGCTCTTAGCAACAGCCTCGGCAGATAAAGGTGGTGAGGTGCTGGATTCAATGCTGGGAACTGCAAGGTGATCAACAGACTCTGGGGTTTCTGGCACCAGTGTTGTTTCTGATCCCGACAGACCAATGAGACCTGCTTCAGCATCAATATATGTAATTTCTTCCCAGTCTGGACTGATGTCGTCTGTTTCAGGAATGCTTGATTCTGAGGTTCAAGTAAAGAGTAAACAAAATAAGTAAATGAATGAACTAAATTTACATGTAAAGAGGGTAAGATGTGACAGTCATTTGAGACTTCCTCTTTTGATATGTGTACATGTAGTTGAAAGGTATGGGCTACCACGAACATGGTCATCTGAGTCATATCAAAGTCAAGCCACATGCAGCACCTACTTGTACTACTCAGTTATTTCAAGACCATGACTGGTCAGGAATTGCCCATGACCTTCCACATGAGAGACCAATACCCAACCAAGTGTTCCAAGAAGAAAAGACTTACTGGATGATGAGGACTTGGTGCTTTGATCAGAGCTGTGGTTACTAGTGGACTTCTCATCACTGAAGGCTGGCTGAACCCGTAGTTTCTCTCTCTTCTTCTCTAGACGTCTTCGCTCAATTTCTAGTTTTAAATGCTGGATTTCTTCATCATCTTCATCTTCATCCTCCTCCTCTTCATCTTCAGATGCAATTATTTGATCACACTTCATCTTTAAAGAGAGAATAGTATTCATAAGAAGGCATAAACTAGTGAACACCCTCAACACCACTCTTACAAACTAAGCTCTACTTGGACAAGACTGATTAAAGATAACAAGACTTTGCCTCCTAATGACTGCCATTGTTCAAGTGCCAAAAGACAACAATAGACATCACATGCCCACTCCTTTTGTTTTAAACTGTATATAAACTTAAGCTGCATTCACACTGATGGTTAAACATGGTTAAAGGTGGTTTAATTAAACAGGTTTAGAAAATTATCCGCAAACAAAAGGCAAGCTTTGATTCAAAAACTGCATATATCTGTTGTTTGTGGAACACAACATAAATCCCAGGTAGTTTGATTCCAATTGAGTTGAATGGCTTCATATTATTAATAGAAGATAGAAAAAAAACAGCTTAACTAAACACAGTTCTGGTGTAAATGGAGTATTAGTCTATTTTATTTTCATCATCATTCTGAAGAAGGCAATCACCAGCATAGCCAAAACATCCTGTTTTCTAACTTTCACACGTGTAAACCAAAAAAGCTCTAACTTAGAACACCAAAGTTGAAAGGGAATTTTACTATCACAGCCTTCAGCCTGCTTTCACTTAAATCACATCTTCAGAGCTCCCAAAGGTTTTACATGTTTAGTTAATTGTTTACCTGTTCAATTGCTTGAATCAATGCCTCTGAGATACTAAAGTGTGCATTTTCCTGAACAGTAAAAAGAGAAAACAAAATAAAAGAAGAGCTTAATTAAAATCAATGGGATCAGTCATGAACTACAAAAGGAATTATTGCAGGCTACAAAAAATTATTAATTCCTTTCTTACTTTTTCCAGTTCACATGAGGTTAGATCCTGTGATGCCAGCATTGTTGCGAGGGACTGCTCCTCTTGTGTTGGTGACAGAGGGTCATCATGGTAAAAATATGCTGCAAGTGGTAACAAAAATTCATCAGAAAAATCTATAACTAAATAGACAACTATGGCTAACACTGTACTGTGCCTGCTGGAAAAGAATCCATGGGTTTTTGCAAAAACTCTTCAGTTTACTGAAAAGCTTCTAAAATGGAGCACTCGTGGAGTAGAAAGGGAAGGGTTAGAGCAGATTTTGTATGACTTTGAAAAGCTTGTGGGATGGTGGTCAATATTTGTCATAAGCATGCCTTGCCACAAGTGATGTTTTCTAGAATTTTGACACGCCTTGCCATGTTTTGATCACATCGCCACTGTGTTCATGCCACAAGCTTTTCACAGGCATATGATATCCGCTCTAATGTGTATTGGTTTCTGCTAAAGTTAAAGAAATTAAAGAAGTTTTCTTCCTTTTTTCCTGCCTTTTTTGAAAACCAAAATAAATAAATAAATAAATAAATAAATAAATAAATAAATAAATAGACAGACAGACAGATAGATAAATAGATAAATAAATAAATAAAAATACACAGAAGAGAGATAGGAAGAAAAGTACAAGTTATGGGAATAAGAGATACTGAACATTCTGTACCTGAGTTTTCTGGAAGGGAAGATGATAATCTTGATTTGTTTTCAGGATTTGAATAAATCGGTTCTCTAACTCTTACTGTCTTCAAACTTAGCTGTCTTTTGGTTGATTTCAACAAGCCATTTCCATCAGATTTAGATCTTGTATGCCCAATAGCCTTTTTAGATTTGTAATCCAAAGACCTTTCTTTTCCTATTAAGCCTGTTTTACTGTTGAAGTCAATGTTGTCTTTTAAATTTCCTTCACTGTCATTATTTCTAGATATATCAACCTCATTCAAACTACTACTACGTCTGTAATTTGTGAGTGTTCTCCCACCATCAAACCAGTCTTGTGGACTACTACTTTGTTCGTCATTCTCCATTACAACTGACAGAGCTACATGAGCTAGTGTTCCTTGGTCAATGTTGTGCTTGATTTTCTTTGCTTCAACCAGTTTAAGCCGTTTTAAATGCATTCTCTCCTTTGCCAAGACCATATCATGATTGTTTAAAAATTCAGAATGAGTTGTTTGTGCTGGTAAAGCATCTTTTTCAAGAGCACCAACATCAATCCTTTCTGGATCATTATCATCATCTTCTCCTGAAGTCCTTGCTTCTATATCAGCTATATCTGCTTCATATCTACCAATGTCATAAGTGTCTTTACAGTCTTTTTCATACTCATAACTAGAAGAGTAAAAACTTTTATCTTTTTTGACTCCTTTTCCACCATCATCGTATTCAGGATTTTTTTCCTCTGGTAATACTGTTGGAGACAGATGATTAACTTCTTTTGTTGATTTTTGTTCAATATTCTCTCCTTTTTCAACCTGAAAAATACAGCACAGCAAGGTTAGACACCTGTCACAAAAGAAATTACAATAAAACTTATTATTAAAATGTGTACAAACTTTATATTAGTTAAGCAGAAGTAATAATAACAAGTCAATATTAGCAGCATAAAACAACAACAGCAGCAGCAACAGCAACAACTACAACAATAGCATCAGCAGCAATGACAACATCAGCAGCAACCATATCAGCAATAGCACAGCAACAGTATCAGCAACAGCAACAGCAGGAGCAGCATTATATAACAATAACACAGCAGCAGCAACAACAACAACAACAACAGCAGCAGCAGCAGCAGCAGCAACAATTACATGTAGAAGTATAAACAGCATAAGCATAAAAAGATGTAGTGAAAAATAGTCACAATAAAACATCAACAACAGTAGTAGCATCAACAACAGAGAATGGCAAAAGTGACTAACTGCAAAACCAGATTATTCAGCACAGAAATCCTTGAAAACTTTCAATAGCTATAGTAAGAATAACAGATTTTCATTTCAAAGATGAAGTGTAAAATTATTTATGCTCTAAATATTTTATAATCAAGATATGCTAAACCTTACCAAAAGGCTGTTGAGTTGAGTAAGAAGAGTAGGATCATTATTTTCTACTGCTTTTAGACAAGAACACAAGGCCTGACAATGTACATCTGATCTCAGAAAGGCATAATCTGTAAAACAAAACCAATCAAACAGTGTAGAAAGCACAATACAACAACAGTTGTAAAGATAGTGAAAAGTATTTTTCAGAAACAACTTCAATGTTTCTGCCATTTCCCCAGCTCAAAACCTGAATGAACTGATTTTCATTTGTAAAGAATATTTCAAACCCTTTTTTAGGATCAAGGTCCAAAGTTTTTATTGACCAAAATGGGGATTACAAACTGATTACAAACTGACATGTAAAAATATCCATTATATTACAATATATGTGATCTTTGGAACATAATCCAGGGCTTTGAAGTTTGAGTTCTTGATTTAACCATGGACTGAGAAATATTAAAAAATTTAAAAACATTATTATAAACACTATTAAACACTATTATATCAAAAGCAATAAAATAAAATGGCCATACCATGATAATAATTTTTAATAAGTCGTGACTTTTCCCCAAGTTTCTTGACATGGTTAGTTATTGAGTGTTCAAGCAGTGCTTGTTCCAGAAACGTTTTTCCAGCAGTAGTTCGGCCACACAGCCCACCATCCTTTAGAACAATATCATAGTCCTGTGGCTCTCCAAAAAAATCCTGAAAAAAGGATTCCAAGAACTGGTTCACAAAACTCCTAAGCATTTAAAATTCAAATAATAAGTAATGAAAGGCAGTCCCATAATTTTATCATCTACAGTGTACCACATCAAGCAATAGACTTAATCCATTGGGTGTATTTTACTCATTTCAGAACACATGTCAATCCCTTGAGAATACGATTCTTTGTTTGAGGCATACATATTAATGTGTCTCCTCAAGTGCTACCAAAAAAAACAAAGAAACAATACCCAAGGGAATGACAAGTGGTCTGAAATGAGAAAACAAATACGCCCAATGGATTAGGCCCATAGACCTCCTCAGCTTGGGCATTTTTTCCAATTTCATGAAATAGAAAAGGCTTTTTCTCCCATTTCAGATCATGTGTCCTTCCCTTGGGATTTATTTCTTTGTTTCCTAGAAATGCTTGAGAAAATAGGTTAATTATGACCCTCAAATGAAGAATCATATTCTCAAGTTACTGATACATGATCTGAATTGGGAAAACCGAGGGAGGTCTTTACTCCAAAGATACACCACATGATTTTGCTGACCCCCCACGCACCCAAATAAATGATGCTGTGTTATCTTTGAGTGAGAACCTGTGAATGACATCTAAAAATAGCCAAATCAAAGTCCCTTTTTAACCTTAAGGTTAATAGCCCCATATTAGACAACAACCTGAAATAAACCATTATTATACAAGTAGACCCTCCTCAATAATTCCCGTACTAGAAGACGAAAGATAACAAATTTATCTTCAGAGAATTTAAGACTATTCACAGGTAAAATCTTTCATTTTTTTTCGCCCTACAGTTCGGGAATTCATGGTTATTACTTTTTCTCTTATCGGTAAATAAAATTAGCGCCGGTATAACATTCTTCATCCCCATACACAAATGCCTTTTATTTTTGTTATTTTTTGTTTGAATGACTTAATGGTTAAACTCTATAACAACTGTTTAAATCCCTCTCTTTTGTTGTCTACGAGAAAGACAAATACTGTACGACTTCTATAGCTTACTCCCACTCTTTCAACGCCAAAGGGGCTGACATGAGGAGTGGCTTTGGGTTTCTTATTTCAGTTTCTCGCTTATCGCTCATTCCCAACAAACAGCAAATTTTACATCGAATGGGAATGGAAGCTTTGTTTGACGTCTCATTTCTTAAAAAAACTTTGACATTAATACGTAACTGTTAACAATGACACAAGAGATCCATTGGATCTTGTTTTATTAAGTACCTTACAGACTCTCAAACCGTGACGAAATATCCCTTCCAGATCACCAAGAATTCGCGACAATCCCCCATAAGTCGACCAGACGTTGGCATTTCGACTGGCAAGAAGGACGTCAACAGTAGATTTAATTCTGTTCAAGAGAGTCCATTTAATCTCAGTTTGTTTTCTCGTCTCTTCTTCGCCAACACTGTCCTCCATCTTTGTTTTGGCTCAACGTCTGACGTCATCTAGACTCAGGCTCCACTCACCAACTATACAGGCTTGGAACCTATGCTCGTTGCTATGGTTACTTCAATTCAGGATCTTTTCTTATTTGTTTACATCACGACATGTTTTAGCTGAATCAAATATCATCTTCTTTTGTTTTTAGATTAGTTTTATAAATCTTAGTGAATTGATACAGATAGTGCCTAGGAATAAAGTTTTCTACTGCGAGGTATTTAGCGCAAATTCGCGTCTTTAGGCATGTTTTGATGGGTTTTTCGTTGGCTATTCAAGTGACTGGCATTCCACTGTGATCAATGGTTTATCAGTGAAGGTGAGAATCTGTTGAGATGCTTCAAATGTCAGCTAAATAATAAGGAAACTAGAGTTTGAGTACAGTACGTTTTGATCATGATGACAGCAGTCTCATCACTCAGTATGATCAATCATCGCTACGACTGGTCCCAGAGGTTTTCTTTCCCATCAGTTATCATGTGTTCTTATACACTTGATCAAACTTGTATAATATATTTTTGTCCAAAAAATTAATGATAAATGAACTGTTAAGAATGGTTTTCATAGGTCTATGAGTGGGAAAGCTTACAATACTGACTTACAGCACGTACACGGTACGGTATGTAGTACTACATTAACACTGAAATGGCTTCCCATTGTTTTCATGTTAATCATTTATTCACAACGCTTAGTTATGGCTATGATAAAGAATGGTACTGCTACAGTACCAGTAAATTACTGTAGGTCTTTGCTGTACATGTATTTCACTGGAAAAATGAAATAATTGAAAAACAAAATCAATATTTAATGAATTAATAATGTTTATGTTATCCCACACTTATATCCATCAACAGCTGATTTGCTCAGGATGCCAGGCAAGAAAAAAGGAGGGAAGAAAAAGAAAGGAGGCAAAAAGAAAAAGGAGAAGAAAGGTTTGAAAGGACTTTTAAGTATAGCAGAGCTGTTAAAGTCTGTCAGGCAACAGTATGAACTCAAGTGCAAAGAAGCCAAGAGTTTAGCTCACCCAGATGTCAAAAAATTGATCAACCAATATGCTGAGGACAACACTTTATTAGCGAAGGTACTAAAACAATAATAAAGCACACGCTGGAAAAATATAGTGTTAGGTTTGTTCTGACAGTTTTCTTGCTCTGAGCTTTTTATCTAAAGTCTGCAGAAGTAAAGAATGGCTGAGTAATATTCAGTTTGCAAGCTCTGGACCCTAGCACAGAATGGGTCATTAATCCTTAATGCTCGGACACAGGATGCGACATTGCCTGCAGCATTGCTTGCAATGGAGAAATTCTTATCCCCCCCTCTCTCCCACTTTTTAAAGCTCTGCACATGTTCCATTAACTATTTGTTAGACTATTAAGCCATAGTTAGTAGAGGGGGACTCTACTAACTATGATTAAGCCAGCTTGAAGCTGTCCTTTTGAAGGACTATAAACAGCAGTAAACATCTATCATGTTATTCTGTACAGTTTATTTTAACACCTGGACCACCTGAGGAGTTACCAGTTAAAGTGCCACCTCTACTGTCTGCCCTTAGAAGTACGAGATATGAGTATGTCAAAGAAATGTACATCTGGGATATTCCAATGGAACATGAAGATGTTGCATCCTTAGCCATTTTTCTTGAACAGCCCATGTATCCAGTGAACTATCTTGAGCTGATGGATTGTTCAATAAATAGCTATGCAATAGAAAGATTTGGAAGGTAAGATAACATTCTGTCATTTTACAGAATATTTGACCTTAACTTGTGTGTATGTCATTTATCTGATATTATTAACCATTCATTTGACACTTGAGTATTTATTGCACATAGTAGCCTGCAGAGACCATACCTCCAGTGTTTATAGGAGACTCTTTGTCATTGGAAATTTCAAGATTGTGAGAGATTCTATTAACAAACACAAGAAAATATTTCCTGTTTCATTACTGGCCATTTGTCTTACATTTGCAGGTGCTTCAGATTCAACAATTTGACAGCCTTGGTCTTGGACTTCAACAAGTTTGTATTTTGCATAATCTGAAAATTTACATTAGATATAATGGTGTTGTAATGAGAACAAGTAGTTTGCATTATTAATAAAATAGTTGTCCAATAGCCCTCAATTAAAATAAGTATTCTAAATGTTCTTGCAGCTTAGTTAAGTTTGTTTAGAAAAGGGGCTATGTCATGATGTTGCTGTATTATTTTGGGCCGCTTTTGAATAGATTAACAATTTAAAATGCATTTTTCAGTTTTTCATTTGATATACTCTGAATTATGTATTTAAGTTTGCAATTGTGGCATTCTACATAGAAAACAGTCACACCATTATGGTCATGGCACCAATCATGTTATATAGTTGATCCTTGTACAGTACATACAGTTTGCTTATTATAATGATAAATTTACTCACTGCAGGTTTGGTGATGCAGGATGTGCTGGTCTTTGTAAAGGACTCACAGCAAATGGAACTTTGCTAAAACTCAGTATGAACTACTGTGATCTTGGTCCACCTAGTGGAACAATCCTTGGAAATACTGTGTCTAATACAGCAATAAGGTAATAGAGCTGTTCACTGTTATGTGTAACATAAAGTGAGTGCAGGAAATTAGGCATTAAGAAATGGGACAACCCAAAATTTAACAAATTGGAACCATTCTCACTACTCTTATTGATGATAGATGTCAAAAATAGAAATTATTTGTGTAATAATGTTTTATGGAACAAAACATGTTTACTTCCCATGTTTGCATCAATGTGAGGCTGCCGGCAGTGCAATACTTCGCAGTCCCCTCTAGGAGATTGCAAATTCCACTTCTGGCTCACTTGAAAGCTTGTCAACTACAAGTTTACATCTTTTTCTCTCTCTCTCTTTTAGGGATCTTTACCTAGATGGCAATCATTTAGGATGTGATGGTATCATTGAGTTATTAAAGCTATTTGCAGATAAAGCAGAAATGGAGTTTATTGAGAAGAACCAACAGACATCTGAAACTGCTGAACTTACAGCAGAAAATACATTAGGGCTTCCAGTATCATCAGCCATGGGATCAATGTCCAGACCTGCATCAGGAGTATCTGTCAGAAGTAAAGCTGGAAGCTCAAGGTACAGTGCTCTTAATTAATTGCCTTATCAGGAGTACAGTATGGTAGTCTTCTGGGTTCTGTCATTAAGAAAACAGAATGAAAGGTGTTGGAAAATAGAATAATTTTTTCCAAGTCTATGACATTGATTCTCTCTGTTGTTTCTTTTTTAGTCCAAAATCTGCTCGCTCAGGAACTGGCAAGAAAGGAAAAAAGGGGAAAAGGAAAAAAAGTGGCAAGAAGAAGAAAGAGCCACCACCCCCTCCCCCTGTGGGGGCATGGATCCAAAAGCTTCACTTGCTGGATAATGGAATGGATGCGTATGGTAGTGCTTCAACTCTGGGCCCAATCGTTTGTATGAAGATGTTTCGAACGTAAGTGGTACCATGTATGTCAACATGTCAGATTCTCAGCAAATTTGTGAGCAATTTCCCTGCTCACTCAATTATGCCACTGGTAACCATGCAACAGATGATTTATATTTAAGCAATATAAAAGGTGCAAGCATGTCTCTGTACTGTGATATAAGCATGCTGGAGATGTACAGCACAAGAAAAGCAAGCTTAGGAACACAGGGCATAGCCAGGTGTTTCTATTGCTTTTCAAGTGCTCTACATCTCCTGGAGTGTTTATATCACAGTACAAAGACATTAGCGACTGTTTTATATTGCTTTTATAAAATATTTTTTATTTTTTGCTGTGGCTGTCTCTGTCCTTTGATATAAACACAGTAGCCAGCCAATCAGTGTGCACTTTATATCTCAAATATTTTATAAATATCTATTTATTTCCTCTAGTTTGATCACTCATTCAGAAGGTCTCCAAGAGATAGATATTGATGACAATCTCATCGGAGATCTTGGAGGCCGGGAGATTATGGAAGCCTTGATTAATAGGAAAGAAGGTATACATAATTGTCAAAATGACATTTTTTTGCTCAATTTTATTTTTATTAATGTTGTGCCGTGTTTAACACACATGTAACTTACAGCTAATGCGTTCTCTCTCACAGCTGGTCTTAACTCCATGAAAATCAGTGTGACACACCGCATGAACAGCACCACCTTTGCCACCATTTTGAAACTTGGAGCAGGATTAAAGAAGAAGGGAAAGAAAGGGAAGAAAGGAAAACCGGGAAAGGTGATCTGTAGTCATAAAATGTTGTTACGCTGTTGCAAACTGAAACGCACAATCAGACGGAATCTTGCGTGGCAGCAAAGACTTGTTTAAAGAATAAAACTGTTATAACTGATCAAGACTAACTTCTGTAATGTTGTGCGCTGTAAGCTTCATGGCGTCTACCGTGGCACATGAACAGGGCAAGTCCGGTTACATCCAAATCGCAAAAAAAGCTGGGCAAACGTGATGTCTGTCTGCACGTATGAATGAGAATCGCTGGTTCTGTTGCAAAAACCGTTTTCAGCAACTCTCGTTTGTTCGATAGATAAGAATATACGACAATGCTATGTCCCTGTTACAGTCCTTTAGTATTTCTGCAAACCGGCGACAATTTCGTCAGACGCGGAGAATACGAAATTTTGTTTGATGGCGTTACTGACATTGTGTAATATCTCTTTGTTTACAGAAGAGAGTATAATGACGCAGAAGTACAGGGGAAATTGGACTTGAAAATGAAGGGAATTTGAAAGCACGAGAGAATAGCTTGCTATAGCGTCCCTTTGAGAGCAAGGAAGTCCCTAACAGGAGTATCGACTCAGCTAACAAAGATGCAATAAGCCAAGCCGGGTCAGGGCCAGCCAATCTCAATCCAGAAAATCACGCGACACGCGAGTAAAGTGTGCGACTCCTAGTTCTGAATTTTATTTCACATTATACATCTTGTACATAAATACATTCTTTTTCATTCTAGTACCAGTAGGATTTTAATTGTATTCAATTATTTACATTATTCATTGCCATAAGAAATATCCCACAGATTCATTTAAGTTAGGGAACCTGCCTAACCTTCTAGCGAAAGCTTACAAAATATCCATATCACTGATTCGATGAGAAACGGCATTGCAAAAAGACAAAAATATAGAAGTGATAGAAACAGTGAATAAAAATTTTAGGTAATAAAAACAATTGAAATTTGAAGAGGTTAAAATCCGAGTGGATGTACTGGAACAGTGTGTTGATTCTCGATAACTTGTGCAGATATTTGAGTCATTCGTTCATCCATGCTGATTCGCGTAGAATTTTGAACGGACTCTAGGTTCTGAAGGATCCGCTGGTATGCCTGTGGTGGTGATAAGAGCCAGATTTAGAACAGTTTTTGTACGACTGTGAAAAACTCAAGGTATGGAGTGCTTAGTTGTGTCGCGCATCAAAGCATTTTCATTGGATGAGCAGTGATTTCGCGTTCTGTGATTGGTTCAATGGATGTCAATTCCGCAGTAACGTTGCACAGTCATACGAGAACTACTCTATAGGTTATTCTAGCACGATTTAACTTTTTGGATTGTGAAATCAAGACTTTAAAAAATAGCAATGTTTTTGGATAACGAAAAAGGAGGAAAAAAGAAAGGAAGAAAGAAAGCAAAAAACTCCACCCATCCTCTTTCCTCTACCCCTTCCCTTCCTTAGGTTGGGTAACGAGATTTTTATCTGAAGGTCCGTTTACACGGGCGATTTTTTCTGCGATTCTAGCTGCGATTCACCTGCAAAAATCGCGCCTACAATCGGCGGTAGTTTACACGCGCGATTTCGCAAGGCAGAGTAAAATAGCAGCGCTTATCGCACAAAAACTAGCCTGTGTAAACTAGCCTTGATGCTCTCAAGTTAGTTCTTCAGCGAAAGAACTTTAAGGTAATGGAGAACGAATAGCCATGCTAGAAAAAATTGCTGTGAAAAATCGAAAGCGCGAGTCACGCATTGGAATTTCACTTTCGAACATAACTACGTCCCGCCACAAGTAACTGGTCTTCACTCACCTCGTCACAGAACGTTGTACATAAGAGTTTCTCATGCTGTGCAGATTGTACATTATTTTGAAGGGATCTGGACGATCTGTAATATTGAAAAGTAATATTCGTTAAAAAACATTAGTTATAAGAAGAACGCAACAACAAGGTTGCTGGTCCGTGCCGTAAGTTATGGACCGCAGATTGGCCAATGAGAGCGCTTAAGATTACCTTGCAATATAATAACATAAGTTATGGGTTCTGTTTTTTCCACTTCTTTATGACCCGCCTGCTTTGCGCTTGCGCAATAAGTCAGTGCGGGAAAAAAATCGGTCCTTAGCTAACAGTACAGACCTCAGACTTGGTCAGTAAGAGGGCAATATATAATTCTTAACTGAGAAAGAAATGTGGCGCACCTTGATAAGACTGCTACCATTCCATACAGATCCATCGCTGCATCAGCAAGTCTCTTCAGTAAGAACTGTTGTTCTGTTCACAGAAAAATACAAAGCATTTTAGCGTAAACGGAAACAATTTTTTGGAATAAATGTGCGGTCTTACCAACAATTTTCTTGCCATGTTTTCTAAGAATTCCTTCAACAGTCACCCCAAATTCACCTATAGCTACCGAAACCTGTCAAAAAGGAAACATGCTTTAAAACAGTTTAAAAGAAACGAAAGAAAAACTTCCAAAAAAATAATAATAGTCATTAGAATAGTGTCAAAAGTGGAATAAAATCAAAACAAGGGTAACAAATTCCTGGTTTCTTGACCAACCTTTTCTGCTGACGGCTGTAGTTCACTGTGTATATATTCACTTATTGATGGCCCAGATTTCAGACCAACCACCCTGGAAATACGAAATGATGGAAATCAATAACAAATATGGGAACAAGGCACGATACCGGCGTTAACATAACTATGCACCGTGACAGGAAAATTAGAAAAGAACAGCAGGAAGCTATTTCAGTGTTGCTGCATACCATACCATACACGTGCCAAACCTCAGAGGCGTACGTTTCTTACTCGATTATAAACCGCCCTAAGTTCAGCTATTTTTAAAATCTCATAATTCACATCCACGCAGTCCAGTCACCTTTTTGTTCTCTTAATTCCCTCAGACAGCAGCATGCCCACGTTTGCTGGGTTCATCAAGGCCTTCTGTAACTCTTTGAGGTGTTTCCCAGCACCCTAATGTTTGATAAAGATGTAAAACAAGAGAAAGGTGAAGCAACGATAGTGTTCGACACGCTGCGCGAAATACTAAGAAGACACAATCTATTTTCAGCTGGTACATTGCTCGAAAAACCTCCTGTAGTTAGGTCACCTACGTACCTGAAGTCCTGTTAGAGAGACCATTAATCTAAGAATGTCGTTAGTTCCCTCGAATATTCGAAATATACGTAAATCTCTCATCACTCGTTCAGCGCCGCAATCCTGGGGGAAAAAAAGAAAAAATGGCTCTATATTGGTTCTGTTATTTATTGTGCCAAAACAAAGAGACGAAAGCTACCTTCATGAAACCCATTCCACCTAAGATTTGAATACATTCATCAGCAACAAACCAGGCTGCTTCCTAAAATGCCATCAAAAACAAAACAATTAAGAAAACAAATGAATCAGATTAAACATGATGGTAATGATGATGGATAGGTAAGTGGATGGGTGGGTAGGTGGATGGATGGATAGGGTGGATAGACGGATGATTGGATAGATGGGTGGATGGATGGATGGATGCATGGATAGGTTGATGGGGCGGGTAGACGGATAATTGGATAGATGGGTGGATGGATGAATGGATGGATAGGTGGGTGGGGTGGGTAGACGGATGATTGGATACGTGGGTGGATGGATAGCGGAGATGAATGAATAGATGAGTCAAGGAAGGATGGAATTAAAAAAAAAGTCGCATTGAAATGGCCTTTCAATTAAAAACTACATATAAATAACAACGCCGTTACAAAAAATGGCAAGAAACTACACACCGATGCATAAACTTTGCTTATTGCTGCTTCGACTTGGAAATCTGTGGCCCCTTGATCCATATTTGCACTGATCATGTAAGCCATGCTCTAAAGAAAATAAAAAAGTACATACATATAGAGAGAATGCACTTGGACTGCTTTCAGCCTTGTCATCTCCTTGATTATCATTTTTACTACACAAGAATGTGTAATGGAATATGGATGTAATATAGCAAAAGAATCTCGTTTATCTTGAAATGGAAATTGTTACGAGCCCAAAGTAAAAGGGTCTACACTGAGCATATAACAAATGTTTTTACATTAGAACAATCTTCAGTCCTGAGGAGTCAGATTTGTTCACGCTGCCTATTGTTTAATGATTTTTATTGTTAGTGGCTGACTGGTTGTTGTTTTCATTGCTGTTAAGGCTCAGAAACACGATGCGATGTTGCTTGCAACGGGGAAATCGCATCGTGTGTTCACCCGTGCAACTGTTGCTCGCGACGTCGCAGAAGTAGAAATGAGTTTTACTTTTACGGGTGGACACACGATTCAATCCCCGTTGCAAGCAACGTTGCAGGAACGTGGCATCGTGTGTCCGAGCATTTATTGCTTTCACCGTCATTGCTGCTGCTGCTGCTGTTGTTGTTATCGCAATATGCTTACCTCTGTGACGTACTGATACATTGCCATGCGAGCTATCTTTTCCTGTATCGCACCAAAGCTTTCAATCTTTTGTCCAAACTGCGATCTATTTGCAGCGTGATCAGCCTAAAACCACAACACTCATTAATGGCACTCATTATTGGACTAATCAAAAAACATTCTTAGAAAATAAATTACACTCATTTTATTCAGTGGCCCACAATGAATGTCCAGATAATGTGGAAAAGCCAATTACTACCAGAACTGTGCTGCTCTCTATTCTTAGCTATGAAGAAATATGGTTGCAGTGCGGAATAGGATTAGGCAGATTTAGCAAAGACGATGCAACCTCAAGAGGACGGTACGAGCGCGTTTTTTCCCATGCATGTGCCGTCCTCTTCTAGGTTCACGTCCTCCACGGAACGTCATTTTTAGCTTTTTCACGTCCTGATGAGAACGTGAACCTTAAAGACGACGACGAGAGCGCGATCTTCTTCATGCGCGCGCCGTTCTCTTGAGGTCGTGTCGTCTTTGATAAATCTGTCTACTTAAGTACATGAGCCAGGTACATGACCCCAAATTTGACCAACTATGTAAGAAACAATTGTTCTTCAACACAGCAGTGGTGACAAATCACAATTTTGTTTCCCGTATTTGTTCTTGAAGTGAGGCTATAGTATAGTTTCATAATCAGTGCTAATTCACTTACCGCTTTGGCAATAAGGCCTTTCATTGTACCAGAAAGAGCAGCCGCCATACCAAATCGACCGTTGTTTAAGATGTTCATGGCCACCTTGAACCCATTTCCTTCGCCTGGTAGAATAAAAACAAAAACTTACAGTTACAGCTATCAGAAATTGTAAGCAACTTATTTATCTTGTATTTCAAAGAAACAGTGATCACTGATGAGAAAAAAGAGACAGACAGACAGACAGGCAGACAGACGGATTAACAAGGAGGCTGAGTAATAAGAAAGAAAAAAAGAGCGCAAATAAAATGAAAAAAATGATACTAGCACTGCTGAGAAACACTTATGCTAAAAATTGATGAGACAGGACTAGATGTTCCACTGCCATTTCAGATTGTCCTCCAAGCAAACACCAAAGGTCTAATCATTGGTAGATATTTCACAGCAAAGCTTCTACTATTCATTTTGTGACCCTGGTTGATGGTTTGGGGATTGATACCTACCTATGACAACTGCCACAACAACTCAATGCCAGGCAAACCCGTTGAACAGTCAATGAGAAAGTAATTCACACTTACCACCAAGCACGTTCTCTATTGGAACCTTGACATTATCAAAATAGACCTAGAAAAAAGCAACCCATCATATAGCAAGATATTATCACGTGATGGATTCATGATGGCAATTAACTAATGAGGATTCAGATGTTTTTTTTCCTCTCACCTCAGCTGTGTTGGACGCCTTTATTCCCATTTTTTTCTCAGGTGGTCCACTACAACAATGCAGTAGTAAAAGTTGATTTAAGGGTTACATCATAGAATTTGGGGGGGGGGGGGGTGCAGCCTGTGTAAAGGCCTATACACACTAACAATTTTGCTCCAGGAGCAGGCTCCAGAGTTGTTTTGCTCCTGCATGTGTACCCAAAAGATTTCATCTAAAAAACATTGTGGCAGGAGCACAATTTTGCCCCCAGCTCATGCTCCATGACATTAAACTGGTTAAATACCAATAACCACAGCATGCAACAAACTCCTTTAGCAAGCTCTCATGAGTGTGCTACTTACATTGCGTAAAACAACCCAGGAGCCTGTGCCTAGAGCAAATCTCTTATGGTGTGTATGGACCTTAAAGGCAATAAAATATGCACTTATTATGAAAATATATACATTAGAAAAGTTTTTGAAAAGAGCTTGATGGGAACTTGTTTTGACCCCAAGATTGTGGTTCATTGCAAGGAGACTATACTTAAAAGTGGACAAATGGTAAAAACATTGAAGTAAAAAGCTCACATACCTTGTTACTCCTCCAAAACCTCTCTCTACAATAAAAGCAGTCACTTTATCTTCAGTCTCCCCTGTTTCAGGATCTGTGATTGGAGTCTGTCAAACAAAATTAAAGAGTGAGAAGTAGTCTGTGTGATCCTCTGCAAATGTCTCTCTTTGTAGCCTTCTGGTTTATATCATGTTTGGCAGGCTGAGCCTGTGGAGGGTTGATTGAGCTTCCCCAGGTAGACTGAGAACTTCCTCCTTTTTTATTGCCACAGGGATTCAATGAGGAGACCAAGAAGAAAAGAGAGAGAATCCTGCAGAAGAGGCTGGGAGGAAATTATCTTTCAAGGCACAAGTTCTAAGGTAGCCTGCTTTGCAGACTCAATTTTTTACAAAATAAATAACTAATCATGCATATACCTTTGCAAATACAGTAAATATATCAGCAATTCCACCATTACTTATCCTAAATAGAAAAAGATATATAAGACAATAAATATGAACCTTTTATTTGTTTTTTCTGCAGGCTTGAGCTCACACATGAAATGATATTGCACAATTTTGTTGCCTTACAATGCAGTACAGTAGTGAAAAGCAAACTTTTAACACTAGTTCTCTGCCAGTCTAATTAAAGACAAATTAGAGCTCTAGTATGAAATCAAACCAAGAAAATTGGTGAATGTATGTAAGTAATCAAAATATGTTTGACAATTATAAGCACTAGATACACCCTCACCATAGCTTTCCACCATTAAGGATATAGTGCTTGCCATCTTTACTCAGTTCAGCTTGAGTTTTGATTGACTGCAAAACAAGAAATAGTAAATTAAATCTTGTGGATGGGGTACCAGGGGTCTGGCAAGAGAAACAGTCTTGCTGACATTTGGTAGTAACTAATGTTAAGTTGGCCAAGACACAGCCAGTCCTGAAAAATGTTTTGGAAAATTGACTGTCATTATGTCAAGTTGTATGGGACTTATTCATTCATTCATTCATCCATTCGTCTGTCTGTCTGTCCATCCATCATATCACTATTAAAGGTATGCAATACAGCAAGGAGGCCTCTGGATGTGAAAGAATAAGAAATCTAGCTAGTGACTTTAACAGGGTTTTACTTACAGCAGCATCTGAGCCACTTGAAGGTTCTGTCAAACAAAAAGCTGCAAACTTGCTGGCACCAGAGACCTGAAGGAGACAATGATGGCAATATTAAGGTAAACCAACATGCATGACCAGTGTATGAAAAACATTTTCCAGAATTAAAAACCTGCATTTTGTACAATTAATTCATGTGAAATCAATTTGGCTAAGCCTCCTACCTGTGGTAAATATTTTTCCTTTTGTTCCTAATGTGAACAAGAAAAGGAACTAAATTGATTAGAATACATGCAGAATATCATTGGTTAGTGTGCTATATGCTAAGGAAGAGATCTGACAGCTCACCAGCTGAGTGGCATTAAATTTTCTAACCAATCACAGTCCACTGTGATTTTTTTATGGCTGGCCCTATGTTCAAGCACATTTTTCTACCTGAAAACTATTGACACCAATTGAACCCAATACATTTTGGGTCTCAGAAAAATCTGAAATGATTTTCAAAACAAAGAGTGAAGGATTGCAGGTTTTGATCAACAGTGCTTATTGTGTGATTAGTTGTTTGCTCATTTGGCAAGATGAGTGGTCACATATGGAGCAGGAAAGGTGCCCTAAGGATGAACAATACAGTTAAGATAGAATACCATTGTACTAGTAATATTTAAGGATGCAAACCTTGTTTCCAAAGAGAAGGATTCCCTTAAAACCAATGGACTGATGAGCCCCAAGTACAATTCCTATAGCCAGATCAAAGGAACCTACAATCTCAACAAGCCTTGCATACTGAAAAAAGAGGAAAGGAAGGGAAATAATTAATGGTAGAAAATATATAAATGAGATGTACATTGTAAAAAATGAATAAATAAAAGCAAGTTAATAAAACAAATTGAAAAAAATTAAAGAATTTCCCATTCAATGTTGTTCACAGTTTTCTTACCTGTGTATTTGTTAACCCTAGACCTCCCATATCTGTAGGAACCTGCAGAAAAAAAGAAGATAATTTATTTAGTCAAAATATTTAAAGTTAATAACTAATAATAATGAAAGGCAATGAATCTATTCAAATAGAGTGACCAGTAAAGTGAGGAGCTTTGGGAAGGCACAGGTCATTCATCCAGTACAACTGACGTACTCAATGTATAACTGCTATAAAATCTCAAATTAGAAAACAGTGATTCTTAAATTACTGTCCTCCTTGAGGGAATTAATTTTACAGAATGTTACATATACTGTAGGCCAATGAAATGATTATGCAAGTACTGAATATATCACTGAAAGTCCCTTTATTTGGAGGCAGACCAATCCTTGCATTTTAGATCCCCTTACCATCACTCCTATACCCTGGTTTCAGAGGCGCTTCTTGTTATTATGAGGTTGGGTGAAAAGCTTCCATCTCATCATGATAATAACAAGTGCCTCTGAAACCTGGGTATCACTCCTGTTGTCTTACTTTAATTATTCATAAAGATAATGGGCATGGATGAACTATAACCAACCTGTAGACCAAAGGCACCCATTTCTTTCAAACTTTCCATAACATCGTCACTGACTTTTTCCTGCTCATCATTTTTGGCAGCATCATTAACTTCCTTTAAACAAATAAATTAATAAGGCAGATTTTAAAAAGATAAAGATAAACTGTATTTAAAATCTGGAAAATCAGTGGTTGTTATTGGCATTTATGGGAATATTCTATATTTATGGGTATGTAAAATAAATATAAACCAGAATATGGTAAAATATTTAAATGGAATATATTTTTACAAGGCATGAAATCAATTTAATATCCCCCATAGATTCTATTGTAGTCCAATGCAGTCCATAATATTGGATGTACCAAACACAGTATATACAGTACCTCAAAAAATTTTTGTACTGGATCCACAAAAGCTTTTAAAGTTTCTTCTTGATCAGCATCTAGTACTGTTTATGACAAAGAATGAATTAAATCTATGGAAGGATTGATACACTGTACATGCATGAGTATAATTGAATGAGTGTGTGTGTGGATTAACTAAATAATTCCAGCATATCTTTACATCTATTATTTCTATACTAAAGTGAAGGTTTTTGAACCCAGGTGATGAGTGCAGCGTGTGTGTGATCCAGATGAGGTTGTGGAGACTTCAGTTAACACCAAAGTTCAGTCTTTTTGAAGACAACCATCAACTTCATGGTCACACTCTACACTGATTATTTCCATACCTTGTGGAAAAGGAAATACTTGCTCTGCTTGTAGTTGTCCTTTAAAGAGAGCCATTGCAAAAGACTTGGATTCTTCATTCTACAGACAAACCATTAAGTTATTCTTTAAGCAATAAACAATACCTTGATTTTGTGACTTAGCATGTTTTCATACATCTTTCTATATGGATTTGTCACAGGTGGCACATATATACCATAAAATTCTTTTATAGTCGGGTTACAAATAATTGTCCTAATGTGATATTTATTATATTTAGTGAACGTAGTGCAAAAAGATTAAATCAAATGAATATTGCTTCAGTTGGTATATTAAGTGTGTGAATCATTAACATCAGGGACTGTTCATGATTTATGCATGGATGGGAGGGGGCTAGAGGAAAATTAGGAAAGTTCTTAAAAGAAAAAAGATAAGAAATGTATTTTAAGTGAGGAGCTTATTGGTGGTAATGGGAGTGAGTATGTGTCTGCTTTTTTTTTTGGAGGGAGGGGGGGGATTTTTTTGAAAGCATAAGGGAGATCTTTATAGGAACTCAGGAGAACAGAGGGCAGTAATTTTTTTTTCATCTTTGTAAAATTTTTTCCAACTCCTCAGGCATAAATAATGAACAATTCCTTATCAATCTCTTAAAGTTCCTCCTCCTGCCCCTCCCCCTTACCATCCTCCCACTAGTGACGTAATTAAATAAAACGTGATGTGTTTGTCATCACTAAAATCTAGTCTAAGACTATTTAATTTCCTTTTAAGGATTTATACTCTAATATTAAAGTCCATTGACCTTTGTTTGTGACGAATATCGTCTCTGAACACCTGTAAATGCAGGATAAGCTAGCTCATATCTGAAAAAGGAAAAAGAATTAGAATTGTACGACTGTAATTCAAATAGAGAAATTAACACCAAAAAAAAGCACAGAAAATATTTAAGTTTATGATATACGACTGCTTCAGTATATTTGATATTTAAAATTTTGTTATTTTATGCCTCAAAATACACCAAAAACTTTCTTTTTGTTACAAACATGCAGCAAAGTAGAACAGTAGTAGACATACTGTAGCTTTTATCACTGCATAACGTACACTTAAAATATATTGAACTTTATTCTTTTATTTTCACATATTTCTGTCCTCGTATACGACCCCAAAGAGTAATAACATTATGTTGTATCCCGAAATTAATAGATATAGTATTTATTATCGTCAAAACTCTATATTCTTGACTCAAAAGAAAGTTTAAACTTTATAATCATCATCTCGTGAATTGTCTGACATGCCGGGAAAAGTTCGACTTATTAGACTCACGAAAACTGGATTTCTTACCTTTGCGGTGACCGAATCACGCCAATTACACTTCTTGTTAAATAGGGAAACCTTGAGATTATAGAATTCCTTGATCTTAACATAATGATAGTTTTTTTTTTTTGAGTTTTTTAGTAGAATTTTTTAGTAGAAGTTTTTCCAAACGTGTTTCGTAATTTCAACTGATACTACGTCAACAAACCAACTAGTGCCAGGCTATCACGAGCACTTAAGGTACAAAGTCCAATTAGAGGTACACAGGAAGCCCAAAATTTAAACTACTTGTGTTGTTGCACCTCAAAGTTTAATTCTGAAACGTTGCCCGAGCATTCAATTTATTATGCTCTATTTAGCGAGCCTCAGTAACCGAGGGGAAAGGAATGGGGCTCGTGTTTCGCACTCCCTCCCACACAGGTTCTTTTACTAACAAAAATACGCATCAAGTCGCATCAAGAAAGATAGAGACTTCTCGCAGTCTAATGTACAGGGGCGGATCGAAGAATGTTTTTAGGGGGAGGGGCTTGCATCACTAGAGTTTTTTGAGGGGTTCCACCATTTATGATTGGGAGTCCAGCACCAATAATTGATTGTACTCATCTTTGGGGGCGGGCGCACCCCCTGCATCCGCCTCTTATGAACAACAGTAAAGTACGTCTGCATTCCTTCTAGTGTTTCTGTTGAGAGCTGCATGTTGGACTGTTGAGGGTTGATGACTACGTCATAGGCAACATTGTTCGGATGCAAGGCGGCTTGGGAGCCGAAATAAAAAAGTGGCAGCAAAAAAATAAACAGTAAATCAACATTTTTTGCAACGACCTATCTGACGCGTATGTAGGATGGGATAGCCATGAAACGTATGTCAGATGGAATAGACATGAAACGTATGTCAGATGGAATAGACATGAAACGTATGTCATTCAGGGATAGCAATGAAACGTATGTCAGATGGGATAGACATGAAACGTATGTCAGATGGAATAGCCATGAAGTATGTCAGATGGGATATACATGAAACAGACGGGATAGCAATGAAACGTATGTCATTCAGGGATAGTCATGAAACGTATGTCATTCAGGGATAGCAATGAAACGTATGTCAGATGGGATAGTCATGAAACGTATGTCAGATGGGATAGACATGAAACAGACGGGATAGCAATGAAACGGTAGTCATGAAACGTATGTCATTCAGGGATAGCAATGAAACGTATGTCATTCAGGGATAGTCATGAAACGTATGTCAGATGGGATAGTCATGAAACGTATGTCAGATGGAATAGACATGAACCGTATGTCATATTCCATAACATTGTATATAGTTATGAAACGTATGTCAGACGGGATAGGCCTGAGGCTTAATTTAGAGGGAAATATTCAAATTTTTTCTGTTTCTGTCATTTTTAGCTCGGAAGAGAACTGCAGTAATATTTCAAGCACTTTATAAAGTGGTTATTTAGGCTTTAAAAATATGAGGATACGTTTCCTTTGTCAGTTACTTCTTTCATTTGTGCGCAGTAAGGGAATTTGTGTGCTAAGATATAATCTCGCTTTCGACTCAGTTAAAATTGTTACTATTCTAACTCGAAGAAAGTTAATCAAACCCTGAATATAATGGAAATTAGAGACAAAATATTTAAAATAGTAAATGCGCGACTTGCATTATGTGCGCAGTACCCGGGGTTGTGAGTATGTATTTTATGAATTTTGCTCGTTATACAAAATTCTTTAAAAAATTAAAAAGTTTTTAGAGGTACAAAAGACAGCAGTTTAAATGCAATTGCGGAGGAAAATAAGCAAGAAAAAAGCTGCAATTAAGACAGGGCTATAACCATGCCCGTCGCTAGGGGTGGTTCGTTGGTTCAAACGATAGGACTGATCAGATTCCTCCACACAGCTCTGTCCTTACACGGTCCTTAGCCTTCTGCTGACAGGAACTCCTGTCTATATCCAGCTTCATCAAGTTTCTTTTTACAAGTTATTTAAATCTGAGCCTTGGTAGTTACACTAATCGGGGTCACCTAAAATACTAACTCTAAAACTTTCAACTTTATTTAAAGCTAAATAATAAGTGACTCATAGGAATAGCTGCAATACATTTATTACTAGTAATGACTCGAGTAAAGTCATTCTTGGTAATGCTTACTGGTAATTTTCCTCTACTAAGAACGGGATAAAAATAAAACACATGACGGTTTTCTTCAAGGCCACACGAATACGAAGTTGTCAAATAGATAAGATAAGATTGAAACACACAAGTATAAATGTCATCTACAAATTGTCAATCAACCATTTCGTGTTTGCCTACGTGGTCACCCTGTGTCAAATTGTGTAACATTTGGGTCAGCGGCATTAAAGGCCGTGTGGAGTCTGGGGCGACCGGTTCAATCTTTCGCGTGGAAGACAAAATGGCGGTCGACAATGAAAACGAAGTTAGAGACGAAGAAATAGTCGAAGAAACGGTAATTAACCCTTATTAGACCAGTATTTTTACATCATTGTATAATTAGAACACTTATATATCGTCACTTCTAAATTATGGCTATGAGATGGTTATTTTGCGGTTCAAATTCATGACATTTTCTCGTCGTCTTCTCTAAAATCAAAGGTCGATGATCCTGATCCAGAGGAAGAGGCCGAAGAAGAAGGAGTACAGGAGGAAGAAGAAGAAGAGGAAGAGGAGCCAGAGACTGAAGACCCTTTAGATAAGTTACGGGAAACTTGTGAAGAACTTCCAGAGTGTGTGAAACTGAAGGCAGAGTTTGATACTTGCACTGAACGGGTCAACAGCAAATCGAAAACAACCGAAACCTGTGCTCAAGAATTATTGGATTTCCTACATTGTCGAGATCATTGTGTAAGGATAAAAAGCGTTTTTGATGTTGTTTGGTTTATGTATGGGTTATGCGTTTATCAATGTTATGTCCGAGAGGGGAGGGGAGGGCATATGTGGAGCATTTGTATTTTTTCAATGATTTCTTTTTAAAATTCCCCACCCTGGGGAAAGAAAAATGAGTCAAATTTCTCCACCTGAGCAGCCACATATTGCAAAAATAACAGCAAAGATATGTTAAAATGCAGTACAAGCCAAAAGTTAAAATACCCCAGGGTGGGGACACCAAGACCAAACAAATGCCTCACATATACCTGTCCCCCAAGCTTGACATGGATACACACATTAACCCTAATGTATTTACATATATAGGCAAATGAAATGTATCTGGACTCTTTCCCAGCCCAAAAGAGCAAATTTTCATCAGTTTAATCAATTTTAAGTGATTTTTTAATTCTATGGAAATCTTCATATATTTTCCTTAATGATGTTCTCTAAATGGCAAACAAAAGTTGTGTAATATGGCTCATTATTTTCACATTGTGTGCTGTATTTTGGTGAGCCTGTAGGGCAAGACAATATACAAACAGACAAGTATAAATATCCTGTTATATTTCCAAATGTTTTGTGTAACAAACTGAAACAGGCAAGAATAGGAAATGCTAACAGACTGTGTTCGCAACTGTGTAATACAATCTCGTATTCATTCTCCAAAAAGCCTGTATTTGTACTTGAAGGATGTGTGTAATGTATCTAAGTACTTCATTCAACTATTCCATGTTGATTTATAAGAAGGGAGGAAAACTGGAGAGCCCTAGAGGAACCCTTATGGCAAGAGTGTATCAAACAATTTCACATTTGGTGTCTAGTGTCTGCAGGATTGAACCCATCACCCAACTGCTGTGCACCTCTTGTAAAATGTATTCTCACATCTCCAACAAATTCATGTGCCAAAACAAATGAATTAGTCAGCTATCAAAGTATGTTAGCAACTTGAAAACTGATGATATCCAATAACAAATACTGTGTGCAGTATGCTTAACTGCAAATAGCATTAATATTTTAATCTTCAATTTCAAATTGTTCCTTTTACAGGTCTCCAAGACAATATTCAACAAGATCAAGTAATCCTGGTGATGAATTACAAATGCTCAGTGATCTAATTACTGATGAACAGTTCTTGGACATTTGAATCTTAGTCATTTTTCAATTTCTCTTTCACTCAAGATTTTGATACACATTTGTTTTCGACAACAATCAGTATGTTATTCTGTATATGTGATTAAAGTACTGATACATTGGTAAAACATGTGTTCTAATTCATCCCAGTTAATCGTTTTATGGTGTATGATATGTGGACTTTTAATACCAAATAAACTATTACATGTAAAAATGGTAATCATGTGTCTTTATTAATTCATTTTCACACATTTGTCACATAAAAAATTTAACTTCAGTAAATTAGTAAATTTACCAAATTAGAAATTAATTATTACTGACTTCAGACTTGGTAACATTGGAATTTTTACCAGATTAAGAAATATTTTGTTATTTATAGTGTGTTTTTGTACATTGCTGTCAATGTGCAAGTACAGAGCTTGCTGCACAAGACTATGTGCGACATCTGTGATAATTTATTCCAAATTGGTAAATCTACTAAGGTGTTATTTTTGCCTGACAATGTTTTTGCAATTAGGTGTACATATCTTTCCCATTAAAATAAACTTAGGGGTGAATCAAAAATAGGCAATGGATGTCAACAGTTGAGATACTAGTACATATCAGATATGTGACAATAAGCATCATATTGACGCAATAACCTCACTTGTATGATTCCTAGAACAAAAGAATGACTTAGTGCAGGCTCAAATGTGATAATGTCTATTACTTTAGTCCAATATACATTTAGATTACAAGGTTTTAGTTTAATGGAATATTACATAATGATTTCAAAGTACTTTGCAGGAAGAAAAATGAACCATGAAATGAAACCCATAGTGTCTAGTGTTTTAGCTTATGTGGTTGATCTTTCCCATGAAAAAAATGTTTTCCTTTTTTTGTGTTCCATAATTTAGTCCAGATTCCGGAGTTCTTACAACATTCCATAAAGTTGAATAGTTTACCCATAGTGCATTGTTCGACCGTGCATTTTAAGTGGGTCCACCCCGCAGATCATGATTTTCCTATTTAAACCACGCGAAAGAGCCGTGTTATTTCAAGAAACGCTTTGCCAGCGTTTCAATCGGGCGGGAGTGAGAAGGAAAAAGGTGTTTGAATTCCCTCACTAACTGCCTAAGAAGTAGCCAAAACACGCAAAAAAGCGTAAACAAACACAAAAATTAGGTTAAGTAATGTTTTGAGCGATAAAGCAGAGGTAGCTGACGAAGTTTTCTACCGAAAAAATCCATTTGGAAGAGATCGTCTTCGCAATTACCTCATCCGCCATTTTGCTTAGCAGAAATTAGATCAAAATGGCTCTAGTTTCAGGATCGCCTGCTCCGCTAAGGGACGTCAAAAGATGTCAGTTTGGTATCTTAGGTCCAGATGAAGTAGTAAGTAAAGATATAGCTTGTATTAGTAAATCGGATTGAGTAAAAGAAACAAGGTTTTTGAGGCGACACGTAAGAACATATCAATCGTTCTTTCGTGCTGCCTCGACCTGTAGTCTTAAAAATTCAAAATACTAGCGATCAAGTTATCTAATGGAACCTTTCTTATAGAAACAAATGTCCGTGACCACCGATGGAGGTATTAAATACGCAGAGACCATGGAAGGAGGACGTCCTAAGCTCAACGGCCTCATGGATCCAAGACAAGGAACCATTGACCGTTTCTCTCGATGTCAGACATGTGCTGGTAACATGACAGAATGTCCCGGTCATTTTGGTCACATAGAACTGGCCAAGCCCGTATTTCACGTTGGATTCTTGTCGACGACTGTTAAGATACTTCGTTGTTTGTGTTTTTACTGCTCCAAGTTGCTTGTAGACGTGGTAAATATCTCAAATAGTTATGTTCTTTTCTGTGTTCTTCGAGCTCTTGCTGCAGTACTTACCTCATGGTACGATTGCGCATGAGCTTGCAAAACTGTTTGGTATGGGGGGAGGGGGTAGTTAGTAGAACTTTGTATGCTAGCAGGTGATGTCACCTGTTAAATATAGAACTAAAGCTAAAGATCACTGGCTTGCAAAAAAAAAAAAAAAAACGTTTATATGAATTTGTTTAAAAATACAATACAGTCTAAAAATTTAAAAATCTGTATTTCAAATAATACACTGAATAAAATGTTATAAATAAATTAGATATATTGTTTGACATGAAGTTTTTCATATCAATTTTATGCTCCAAAACTGAATGATTCTTTTTAAATATTGCAATATTACAATTTGAATTAGTCAATCGCAAAGTAAAAAGCTCCCATTCATTCTTCATTTTTAAAATTCTTGCAGTATTGTTGTAAGAACTTTCCAGCTGATAAAACAATACAACCTTCCCTTATTTTATGACCCTTGATTTTTCAGTTTGTTTTCTTTTGCCTCATTTTCAAGACAGCCTGCAATATTTGATAAAGGCATTCATGCTTGAAAATCCTTGCTTTTGACCATTTATTTTCTATAAAATGATCATAACAATTTATATTTTCATACCTAGAATGACCCCAAGTTGAAAGAAATTGTGTCTAAATCACACAGCCAACCTAAAAAGAGAATGCAGCATGTCTATGACCTCTGTAAGGGTAAAAACATATGTGAAGGTGGTGATGAAATGGAAACTACACTTAATGCTAACCCAGAAGGAGCAGATGACACAGAAAAGAAAATTGTATGTTCTAAATCAATGAAACTTTATAAATATAAGCTGACATGAGAATTTATGCATACACGTAGTATCATGGATAAAATTGCCTTAAGATTGTTTTAATAAAAATTATGCTGTTTTCCCCATATACAACAAATATCACATCTGACAAAGTTTTGAATATTTTAACAGTGTTACAGTTATGTTTTATCAATGATATACCATTAACAACACGAGGTTATTTAATTTCATTTAGTGACATTAATATCTATTGATTTTTTATTAGCAATCCACCATTTTATTTATAGTTATTTTTCCATTTTTCAGCTATAGGAGTGTCATTAAATGTCCATCACATAGTATTAAATAGTGACTGGGATCTTTTCTTTTAACAAAATAGAGCCATGGTGGTTGTGGAAGATACCAACCTAAGTATAGAAAGACTGGCCTGGACCTCACTGCTGAATGGAAGCATTTGAATGATGAATCCAGTGAGAAAAAGATAAATCTGACTGCCGAGCGTGTGCATGAAATTTTTAAGAGAATTTCTGATGAGGAATGTGAAATTCTTGGTATGAATCCAAAGTTTGCTCGGCCAGATTGGATGGTAATCACAGTGCTTCCTGTTCCTCCATTACCTGTAAGACCCTCTATTGTGTTGAGCGGAACAGCAAGAAGTCAGGTAAATGATGCTTCTTTGCCTATGAAGTGGATAAAGAACTGAAAATTTGTGGCTGGAACGAGAGAAATCCAGAGAATGCATAATATGAGTACTATAAAATGTTTTTTTTGTTTGTTTCACAGGATGATTTGACTCACAAACTGGCAGATGTTGTCAAAGCAAATAACAATTTGCAAAGGAATGAATTGAATGGAGCAGCTGCCCATATCATAGCCGAAGACACCCGCATGTTACAATACCATGTGGCAACACTTATTGATAATGAAATACCTGGATTGCCTAGGGTATGTAAAAATATTCTAATACCTTCATAAAAAATGGACAAAAACCTTGATGTAATTTTTTAAAATTTTTTAATAGCATAAGATTTTCTCTTGCTATGTAAAGGACAGTGAAAAGTGAGACTGAGTGAGTGAGTTTTTAAGCAGCTGACTTGGTTGTAATGATTCTGTCAAACTAAAGGCTGGATTTTCTCGTTTGGTTGATGTACATGTATGACAACCATTTTTTCTTCTTTGATCTTTGATAGGCAATGCAAAAATCTGGTCGTCCTCTAAAGTCAGTCAAGCAAAGATTAAAAAGTAAAGAGGGCCGCATCAGAGGAAATCTTATGGGAAAACGTGTGGATTTCTCTGCTCGTGCTGTAATCACACCAGACCCCAACTTGCAAATTGATCAAGTTGGTGTCCCAAGAACAATTGCTCAGAACCTTACATTCCCTGAAATTGTCACACCGTTTAACATCGACAGGTGAGGGAAAATTCAGCCAAATTTTGTTTGCTATTGTACTTGCATTATGCATGTGGTAACTGATCAATTTGCTCACAGACTGATTCTCCCATGCCAACTTTGCCCACAGATATTAACTTGGTCCTTGGGCAAGTTGACTGTAATTTATGTGTATAGTTCTCTCTTTCTCTCCTTTGTAAACATTCAGTTTTTGTTAAAGAGAACTGTGGGTGTTTTTGTTAATCATCTTTTGATTTTTTCCCTACAGCATGCAAGAACTAGTAAGAAGAGGAAACAACCAGTATCCAGGAGCTAAATACATTATCAGAGACAATGGAGAGAGGGTAGACTTGAGATTTCACCCTAAACCTAGTGATCTTCACCTACAGTTTGGTTACAAGGTAATTTACCTTTTATCATTCAAAAATACTGAAAAATAAGATTTGTCTTGGCACCAGTTGTACATGTAACAGAGCTTTTCTTGCTTCAGGTTGAGAGACACATCAGAGATGATGATGTCATCATCTTCAATCGGCAACCTACACTACACAAAATGTCTATGATGGGACACAGAGTTAAGATCCTACCATGGTCAACATTCAGGCTTAATCTCAGGTATTATGTAAGCTTTACATGTATGTGGAACATTTGTGAAGGGTGTTTTTTCCACTTCAAAACTTCACTAAAGGTGTTCCATGAATCAACTCTCAGTGGAAAGTTGTTTGACATTAATCAAATTAGAACATTAACAATTAGAAGAATTAGAAACCTTGAATTATTGATTCATTTTGTTCATCCACAGTGTAACAACTCCATACAATGCTGATTTTGATGGAGACGAGATGAACTTGCATGTGCCGCAGTCACTGGAATCCAAAGCTGAAATATCTGAGATAATGATGGTACCAAGAAACATTGTCACCCCTCAATCAAACAAACCTGTAATGGGTATTGTACAGGATTCACTCACAGCAATCAGAAAGTTTACAAAAAGAGATGTATTTCTAGAAAAGGTAACCATAGCAATAAAAATCACAATTATATTTAATACTTAACTTATTGGTCAGTGGCATAGCATGAACTTTATTTTACTCTCCTCATGTACAGGAAACTGTGATGAATCTGTTGCTGTGGATTCCTGACTGGAATGGCAAGATTCCTCAGCCATGTATCCTCAAACCTAAACCATTATGGACAGGTAAACAGATCTGTAGTATGTTCATCCCAGGACATGTCAATGTCATACGAATGCACAGTACACATCCTGATGATGAAGACTCTGGGCCATACAAGCATATTTCACCAGGAGACACAAAGGTACAAAACTGTTTAATCTTTTCTCAACTTCTTTTAATCTTTGAATAAAGATGAGGTAAAAAATGAGTTCTTTATGTATAGAACAGTGAGAAATATGAATTACCTAATTTCCTTTTCTACTTGAGTGTATTCTGTTTTAGGCAGGGAAGTTTATTTGGGTTTGTAAAAGATAGATTTTGCATATTGGAAAATTTCTGGAAAAGGGAATTGTTGTAGCACAGGGTTTATTTGATCTAACAGGCCTGCAAATAAAGTCTTCTATTAACTTGTCATGTCAGACCAGAGACAAGGTTTGACCTAATATGCAGCTGCTGTGGTCAGACAAAAAAATTTTCCCAATTTAAAAATTTGATAGAACAATTGTCTGACCAGAATGAGCATTTGCCAGTCAAGACCTCAAATTTACTGGACAAATGTCCAATGACCAGTGCTAATTTGCTGGCTTGTCTAATGAATCTCGTTCAAAATAACCTCATCAAAAGTGCCAAGAAAATGTAATAGCCTTTTGGTCTAAAATCTCTTATTTTTGATAATGTGTTTATTTTATTTCACATTGTTTAGGTGCTTATTGAACATGGTGAACTGATATCTGGTATTTTGTGCAAGAAAACTCTTGGTACATCATCTGGCAGCTTGGTTCACGTCATAGCCATGGAACTGGGGCATGAAGTGGCTCGTTCATTCTATGGTACAGTTCAGTGTGTTGTCAATAACTGGCTATTGCTTGAAGGCCACAGTATTGGGATTGGGGATTGTATTGCTGATTCTGATACTTACGATGAGATCCAGAAAGCAACTAGAAAGGCCAAGGTCAGTAAAATAGTAGAACAGATTTTGTATGACTGTGTAAACCTCATGGCAAAATGCTGTAAGCATGACCATGATGTTCTGTAGAATTTTGACATACAGTATCTTGCTGTGCCTTGACTGTGTCATGACTATGTTCATGCTGTGAGCTTTTTACAGTCATGCAGAATCTGAGCTCTACACACAAACTGTAACCTTATTGTACTACGTACTGACTGTACAATAATGCACATCAGTTTACCTGCTTTCATTAACTCGACTGTAGTAATCTGTAGAATTTATTTTATTCCAGAAAGAGGTGATAGAAGTCATTGAAAAGGCCCACAATGATGAGTTAGAGCCTACTCCTGGTAATACTCTACGCCAAACATTTGAGAACCAAGTGAATCGTATTCTGAATGACTGTCGTGACAAGACTGGTAGTAGTGCTCAGAAGAGCTTGTCAGAGTTCAACAACTTCAAAGCTATGGTGGTTGCTGGCTCCAAAGGATCAAAGATTAACATTTCACAGGTAAAGCCCAAGCAGACGATCCTAAATCTAGTCATGGAATCAATAATAATTGCTTTTCGAAAAGGAAAAACCCGAATCTTTGATACTGTATCTTGGTTGGTACAACAATGAGGATGATTGGTGATCAGGAAGGTCATAGACAAGGAATTCACTTGGCATATTGAAATAACTGTTTCTTGATATATTTTCTATGCAATTCTCTCTTTTTTCTGTCATTCACTTGTATCCCATTCATCTATTTATTCCTTCCCCTTAGGTTATTGCAGTGGTAGGGCAACAGAACGTCGAAGGAAAACGAATCCCCTTTGGTTTTCGTCACCGTACTCTCCCTCACTTTATCAAAGATGATTATGGTCCTGAGAGCAGAGGATTTGTAGAAAACTCGTACCTGGCTGGACTGACACCGACTGAGTTCTTCTTTCATGCTATGGGAGGTCGTGAAGGTCTTATTGATACAGCTGTCAAAACTAGTGAAACTGGTAGGCTATATTTGTAACAACAAAAGATATATTTTGAGAGAGAGAGAGAGAGAAAGGTAGAAGCGGATTGGGTGTATCGTTTGCAATACGTGTTTTTACATTACGAAAATACGAGACCTTAAAAGAAGGTATTGTGGTTATTGTGTAGTTGATAAAGCGGTGGTCCCCGATTCGTGATCAAATTAGAATTTATAAATGTTGACTTCCATAGAAGGAGGAAAACTGCAAGACCCTTAAAAAAGCTCGAGCACAGGAGACAACCCACTAACGTGTGTTTTTGCACATTTTGCCACAATCACTGACAGCTTCGAAAGCTATATCTTTGATCAATAGTTGTTTTCTTGACGTCACGTCTTGTATTATTGTGTAGGTTATATTCAGCGTCGTTTAATCAAAGCCATGGAAGGCTTGTCCATTGCCTACGATGGCACCATAAGAAACTCCAACAACCAAATGATACAGCTGAGGTATGGTGAGGATGGCATGGATGGTACCGCTATTGAATTCCAGAACATTGCTACCATGCGTCCCTCTACTACCGCCTTTGAGAAGAAATTTCACTTTGAACCAAGTAATGAAAGGTATGTTAGCCACATGTTCATTGGGATAGGATTGGAGGAGGACGAGAGGTGTGGGAGGGGTGGGTGAGGTAAGGGATTCCTCACACGGTCCCGTGCGCCTTTTAACCTGTTGTTTTTCTGGCTGTTTTTAGACACATAGACATAAATAAATCAACCTTATTTATAGAAGGTTGCACGTGACAGTTGCACGCTGACAAATCTTTGACCCTCCTTAACGTCCTTTAAGTTTCAAAGGGACGGGACCGCAATAGACCTTTTACCAAAATGGCCGCCGCAAATTTGAATGAGTAAAATTTTAAACTGAATAAAAAATTAATACCAGCACTAGAAAGAGCACCTCTGCTTTAGTAAACCTGCAAAGATTCATTATGTAAGCTGTCATAGCGGCCGAGAAAACATATTTCAAAAATTGCCAAATTTACAGAGAAATGTATGTCTGGGGGTATGGCGTATAATAATAAATTTGGCAATTTTTGAAAAATGTTTCCTCGGCCGCTATAACACCTAACATAACGAATCTTTGCAGGCTTACTAAAGTTAAAGTGCTCTTTCTAGTGCTGGTATTAGTTTCTAATTTTAACTTATTTTACATTTCGGCCGCCATTTTGGTAAAAGGTCTATTGAGCCACGTGAAGGTCGAACCATTCATAGATGTTATTGCAAAGATAGCACCTTCTCCTCAGTTGTCTTAAGTCATCTCACTCTCGAAGATAGTCTGCAAATAATTTTATTTCTGATTTACGATGTTTTGTTTTTAGACGATTAAGACGATATCTGCAGGAAGACGTGGTGAGAGACATATGCAGCAGTGCCTCCGTTTTACAGGAAGTTGAATCAGAATTCAACCAGTTACAAGAAGACCGAGATCTTTTACGTAGAATCTTTCCCTCTGGGAACGCTAAAGTTGCGCTTCCAGTCAACCTCAGTCGACTCATCTGGAATGCACAGAAAACATTTAGGATCAATAGTAGATCACCAAGTGATCTTCATCCGCTGCGAGTCATCGAAGGTATGTTAGAAATCTGGCTAGATAGTGTGTGTGTGTGAGAGTGAGGGGGGGGGGGGGGGTTAGTTTGTGACCAGGGGGCAAATTATATAAATTATCGTACACATCGGCACAAACTCTCTAATGTACCCCATATCAGTGCTAGTACGGTCATCTGATGGCCAATAGTAGTCCGCAATCGAAAAGAGGAAAAACTATTTTAGTATAGCCACGATGTAAAGCGCTCTGTGCCGATTGACTAACGAGCGTGCGTGATCGTAGTCAATCGCGCGTGACATTTTTCCTCTCTCTCGTTAGGCGTTCGTGATCTTTCCAAAAAGTTAATCGTGGTATCAGGAGAAGATCACATCAGTAAACAAGCGCAGTTTAATGCTACACTTCTGTTCAATATTCTGCTCCGTTCAACCTTGTGTACCAAGCGAGTGGCAGAGGAGTTTCACCTGACTTCAGAGGCTTATGAATGGCTTCTTGGTGAAATCGAGACAAGATTCAACCATGCTTTTGTAAGTACTGTTTGTTGATCTCAAACCATAACAAACGTCAAAGTGTGCTTGTTAGAAAGTATAATAGATTTCGTACGAAAGACCATTTATATTGTAGTGTTTATGATATACCTCGACTAATCTATTGCAACGTACCGTAACTTATGTGAATACAGTGCATTTCGTGTGACGATTTATTGTCACGGTCATGGTACGGAAATGATGACACCCATTGAACCAGTCACAACATGCAAGATCACGGCTCATCTCGGGATCCTCAGTCGTCCGTACCTTGCGTATCTCAGACTCTTACTAAATCTACTCCAATGACTTACCTTACCATTATTAATCTTTGTGTGAATGTATCGTAGGGTAAACCAGGTGAGATGGTTGGGGCACTAGCAGCACAGTCTCTCGGTGAACCCGCTACACAGATGACACTGAACACTTTCCATTACGCTGGTGTGTCTGCCAAGAATGTAACTCTGGGAGTGCCGCGTTTAAAGGAGATCATCAACGTGTCCAAGAGACCCAAAACGCCTTCTCTTACAGTGTTCTTGATTGGTCAGGCTGCAAGGGACGCAGAAATGGCTAAGGTAGAGTTGCAAACAGAGAAAAGTGATTTGTAAATGCGTAATTATTCAAGGTTTTTGTTAACACCGTCAATTGAACTTTTAAACCCACATCTACGCACTCGACAAGTATTTTTACTCGCTTTATGCTCGTGTAGACGAATAAATTTGCCAGGTTTTTCCTTGATAAGTTTTCGTCGTCATAAACTAGCCTGCCAACTTTTCAATAAGGTGAATTGCCAAGGAATTCTTTTTCTCGTAGACTAAACCTAACCATTTTAATAAAGGTGTCAGCTGTGTATAATCTTGGGTGTTTGTTTTCCAGGCTGTACTTTGTCGACTGGAACACACAACTTTACGTAAAGTAACAGCCAACACAGCCATCTACTATGATCCAGATCCTCAAGACACTGTCATCGCAGAAGATCAAGATTTCGTGAATGTCTACTATGAGATGCCGGACTTTGATGTGTCTCGTATCTCGCCCTGGCTGCTACGTATCGAGCTTGATCGTAAGAGAATGACGGACAAGAAACTAACCATGGAACAGATATCCGAGAAGATTAATCTAGGGTTCGGTGATGATCTGAACTGTATCTTCAATGATGATAACGCTGAGAAACTCGTATTGAGAATCAGGATCATGAATAACGATGAAGGAAAAATGCAGGATGTAAGTTGAAAACTTTCATTATCGCCTTAAATTTTCAAGGAATTCAGTTTCCAGGGAGAAATAGTTTCCAGGAGGAAATAGTTTCCAGGAGGAAATAGTTTCCAGGAAGAATCTAAGATATGTGACCAGGAATTTGGGCCTAGTGGCGAGAGCTTGAAGATTCATGTATGTTAAAGGCTCGGACACACGATGCGACGTTCCCTGCGAAGTTGCTTACAACGGGGAAATCGCACCATGTGTCCACCCATGCGAGCTCGTTTCTACTTCTGCGACGTCGCGCGCAACAGTTGCGCAGGTGGACTCGGTGCGATTTCCGCCGTTGTAATCAACGTCGCAGGTAAAGTCGAATTGTGTGTCCGTGCCTTAAGAAGCAACTCAGTAAGGCTGCCGAAAATGTGATCGTCTGGCTCACTTAGTGTTGAAAATAGAAAGGAGGTGCGGCTTTTGTAGTTTAGTTTTGAAAAGCGCGTTTGAACGCATTTGTAAATATTTTTCGATTTATAATGATTAGAAAATAATTATTGATATGATTGCGTAGGATGAGGATGTTGACAAGATGGATGACGATGTGTTCCTTCGATGCATTGAGCAGAACATGTTGACAGACATGACTCTACAAGGTATCGAGTCTATCTCTAAAGTCTACATGAACCTTCCTCACGAGGACAAGAAAAAACGGATAGTCATCACTGAACAGGGCGAGTTTAAAGCTATCCAGGAATGGATTCTGGAGACAGACGGTGTCAGTTTGCTTCGAGTAAGTAAAACACGGCCAGCCCTAAACCACGTACGAAGTCAGTGGCCTTTTCCCCTTTTTGTAAGCGATATAAAACGAAGATAACATAGATTTATCAGGAAGATTTGACCCTGCGTAACGCAAATTTGTTTCAATCACTGTTACTAATCTGGTAGTAAACTTGACATCTGAGGTTTCAATGCTAATGCGTGTTTATTGTTTTTGATTCTAGGTCCTTAGTGAGAAAGATGTAGATCCTGTTCGTACCACGTCCAACGACATTTGTGAAATTTTCACGGTCAGTCTTCCTTCCTTACTTAGTCTTTCCTTCTTTCCTTTGTCGTCAATTGTATTCATATATTTTTAAAAATTCCCTATTTACGGTTTATGATTTGTATCGTATACTATTTATTCCCCTCAAATCGGCTACATTGAATGACTACCTATCAATAATACTAGAGCAGATTTCGTATGACTGTGAAAAAGTCGCGGCACGAACACGGCGCGGACACGGTCAAGGCGCGGCAAGGAA
>JAAAQI020015458.1:0-19791 GCA_011800005.2 Stichodactyla mertensii | reverse complement strand
TTTCAGATAAGGTAATATACTGACAAAAAAATTTAATCAAAGGCATTCAAATAGAAAAGTGAAGAATCGCCATTTTTAGAATCGGTGCATCTGTTTTCGAATTCACCACGTTGTTCGTGCCACGTGTGATGTTCTGTCCGGCCTTTTATACATTGCGCTACAAATCCTCAGTTACTTCAAATTAACGCTAAGCTAATAGGTTAGTTTTCTTCAGTCATGGATTGTCCTATACTGACTTCATTTGTTCAAATCTCGTAAAGACTTCTCGACTCAAACACAGACAATGCCTCGTGGTATAAGTTTTTCCTCTTTTGTCTACTCCATTGAAAATTTTTGTCGAAATTTAATTAAACTGCGACAGTCTTTTCTGCCACTTAAAATATCCCAGGAACTATACAAAGACAAGATTCAACGAATATTTTGTAAAGAATCTAGGCTAACTTGACGGATACGAGCAGCTGGTGGTCCGTCACGCGAATTCCTTGGCCGGAACATACCAGCTTTTGAAAAAAACAGTGAAAGAATATTATGACGACCACAAAGAAACAACCGGCTTATACAAAGTCCTTGTTACCGATGAACGCCCCCGAGCCATATTAAAAAGCAACGGGGTAGTAAGGCCTTGAACAATAGATGTTTCATATTGTTCTTCTTGATAGAGATGAGTTAACCAATGCCGTACGAGGCACTTCCGGACTTCAGGTATTTTGGCGCAAGAAAAATGGCTCAGTTGACGTCGTCAGTTGAAGCCATTTTGAAAAAGGAAGTAAAGAACAGGGGAAAAGGGTGTATCATATCCAATGAATTATGGGATATCATGGTGAGAGAGACTGGAACGCAGACCTTTCCAAGACCCAAATGCATTATGGGACAACAGAACCCTCTTGGTGAGTGAGACTGGAACACAGACCTTTCTAAGACCCAAATGTATTATGGTGTTAGAGGACTAATTGGTTGGTGCGTAGGCAAACACGACACAAAGATCGTTCCTTCTGTTTTAATCCAAGTTGCCCTTAAACTATCACTTCGACTCTGTTTCCAAATCCACTACTTGTTGGGTGGCTTTCTTCCTATGTGATGCTTAGCAAGAGAAGCCACACAGCACGACGATGTGTACAGACGCGGTACGGTATCCGTAACACTGAAATGGCTTCCAATTGTTTTCGTATGAATAATCCAATCAGAACGCGTATTTAAGGCTACAGTAAGGTAAAAGGTGTTCTCTTTTGGTAAATTAAAGGGTGTCTTCTTACTATTTGACCACACTCATAAGTGAGCACGACCGCCTTTGTGGTCCAATTTCTTCCCTATCATTTTCCTCTTGTCGTAAGGGACCATTCCCACCGAAAATGATGATACCTTTCTTTAAACAAATGAAATACTGAGCTTAAACAACAGGTATAAAATTAAAATCGTTGTTATGAATCCTCGTTTATGCAAGAAACATATTAAAAAAATGTCAATAGCTCGTGTCATTTTCGTACATGATATTTTGTTGTTGTCATAAAAAATCACATTAGTTTGGGTTTCCTGTGGCGAATGTTCTGCTGAGCGACCACTTAATACTGATCTCGAGTCAACCGTAGTTCTTTCAATAGGACGTTTTCATGATTGCCTCATTTGACTACCACTACCATAATACTTTGTCAAATGCTTTGTTATTCAGATTTTCTACTCTCCTGTGAATTAAGAGGCAATTGTAAAATTTGCCTGGCAGTAGAAGCCGTTTAAAGCATTCTGGTAGTGGTAGTCAAATAATGCAATCATGCAAATAGCCTATTCATTTTGCTTCATTGTCGATAATTTGCATGCAAAAATGAAAATTCATCGACCACGTATTCATTGCCTCAAAAATATAATCACAATAAAAGCAATTGGAATTCAAAACAATGAAAGTAATTAAATTGCAATAAAAATGTTCCTGTGGAGAACACTAGACTATAATAAAAACAAAATTATTTACCTGCGAAAAATATTCAAGACGTGAAATATATCTAAATGAAATTTTTAGTATGTCAGATTAGATTTAAAGTGTTTGCTTTGTGGTTTGATTTATTTATTTAACATGAGAAGCTGTCGTTTTGCTAGCGAGAATAAAGATACGAGGTTCGGTGATCACATCAGAAAGAAATAGAACACTCTGTAACCCAAGCTCCGAAGTCTTGTATCTGAGGGGCATTTAATGTTACCAATCACCTCACGAACACTGCTAAACGTACATTAAATAAGTTGTGACAATTATGAGAAGTGAAAAATTGGAAGACTAAATGAGATGATCCATAATTCATTTTTTATTCTTCATTCTTCTTTTTCAGATTTAAAAAGTGTTATTGTAAAAAAAATTAAAGTAATTATTGTAAACTGTAACGTTTGGTTAAAGTACTTAAATAAAAGAATATTGTTATTATTATTATTATTATTATTATTATTATTATCATCATCATCATCATCATCATTATTATTGTTTAAATCCACTCTCTCCCATGGTGTCACTGGGTCAACTAGTGATGTTCTATCTCAGCTGTAACCCACAGCTTAGAGACAGAACCTTTCTTAAAATACGTGCGGTTCCTAAAATTATTATTATTATTATTATTAATAATAATTTTGTCGTTTTGTTCGCCTTTGTTTACTTCATTATACTTCATTATTATATCATGAAAATGATTATTTTCTTAATTGTTGGAATAATTGGCAAACCGTTAATATCTGTTGAGCTGTTTATTGATTCCTTCTTTCCTTTATTCATTAATTTGTATTGTTTCAATAGTCCTTTTTCATGATGGCGTAATTTGTACTACCACTACCAGAATGCTTTAAGCGGCTTCTATTGTCAGGCAAATTTTACCAATTGTCTCTTTATTCCCAGGAGAGTAAAAAAATCTGAATAACAAAGCATTTGACAAAGCATTCTGGTAGTGGTAGTAAAATGATGCAATCATGAAAACTGCTTATTGTTTTATTAGTTTAACACGCAAAGACAGTTAATTTTATTGCTTCAAGTTGACCTTAATTTTCGAAAGGAACAATATTTCTAAAGTATTTTGAACTATTAATTAACCGAGATTAGACGAGTTTCACTGCCGCCATCTTGAAAGCCAAAACACTTTAATTTATTTGAAATACTGAATACTCCATAATAAACGCTCATTAAGAGAATCATATTCTATGTTTGAACAAAAAGAGGTATAGTATTAATAACAATACTACTAATAATAATGATTATTATAATTACGGATGATAATGTCAATAATAGTTATAGTAATATTAATAATTCAGTGACAATCAATACGATGATCTAAATCAAACCACTTTTTTTTTAATTTAATTTTTTGATTTTTACTTTTTATTAGGAACTTTTTTTATATTTGACTGTATTAGCAATATCCCAGATATTGTGTGTACCATGTGACACCGCTATTAACTACATGTAAGGTCATCGCGGCAATTAAGTACGGACGGAAATACCTTGTATTTAGCAAGCATTTTGTTATTTTTTTTAGCTGTAGTCATATTAACTTGTAATAAAGATTTTTATTTAAAAAAATCATTATGATGATGATGATGGTGATGGTGATGATGATGATGACGATGACGATGACAATGACGATGACGATGACAATGACGATGACGATGACGCCTAGTTTTGTGGAGTGCTTTACTTGAACTGGCTAACTGGGGACACTTTTTAATTATTGAAAACATTAAATACAATTCGTTCAATATGTTCTAAGCATACAACTCTCAACTTACAGGTTGATTTTGATCGCCTGTAAGACTTGAGGCACAATTCCAGATGCAGTATTTCTAGCGGTTTTTACTAACGACCATGCAATGTCTAGTTAACGATACCAATATCTCTTAAGACTTATAAACACATGCACGCATTACGAATTTAATCAAAGAAAATATCGAAATTCCGTTCTTAATTTGGACTAACAATATTAGAAGGCCATCTCATGCTTTTTAGCGTTGAACCGTGTAATAGATCTTGAAACAAAGAGAAAAGAAAGGGGTTCTTGAAAGACCTTTTGGGTATTTAACACTCGGTCTTGAGATTCAACCACAAAAAAGCATCAGGAGATTCCCTAGCCGAAACAGTTAGTCACCTTGTCATTCGTCTAGCATCTTTAACAGGACTCGTTCCCTGGCAACCATATCAACGGCCCTTAACCGACAGGGTCTTGGATTCTAGTTAACTGTATCTCTTCGTGCTCGTCAAAACAATGGGGTAATTTAATACTATAAATACATCAACCAATTGCAAGATGTTTTGGCATACCAATTAATTTTCCTGCGCGCTGATTGGCTGGTCCCGACAGTACCTAACAACCGCGGTAGAGTAAGAACGGGTGGCGAAACTTAAGTTTCTAGAAACAGCTGTGTGTGGCTAAGTGACGTGTTCCCGCGAAAATTATTACTAACAGGGCTGAAGACTTTTGGTTTGCTTGGCACGGACATATAGGTCGAACTTGCAGGAAATCAAATCAAAATTGAAGGAGAAAGCTTATGGGCTAACTGCGACCGAGTCGGCATGGCCGACGACTTTGACTTAGCGAACGCGAGGCACCTTTTTGGTACCGTGGATTTGGATGGCAGTGGGTATATAGATCGGGAAGAACTTGCTGCTGTTTGCGACTTAGACTCTGAAGACCTCGGCGAGGTGTTTAACCAACTCGACGCGGACCGTGATGGCAGGATTAGCATTGAAGAGTTCTCGGAAAACTTCAAAAAGTTCAAAAATGTCGTGTCAGGGATAAAACAAAAAAGACTATCCCGGTCGGCAACAGGTGATGAATACGACGAGCTCAAGCAGCGATTGGGCAAATCATTCTCGCTTCTTTCTGGGTAAGTACATCATAGTTTAATAGACGAGGTATTACAGCTGAGCTCTGCAGCTCCTAGAGAAGAGCTGAAAGGATAGGGGGAAAAACAGGACAGGTCGCCCTTTGTCTGTGAATCACAAGCGTGAACAAAATAACAAAAATACCAGTGATTCGTAACAAGTTTATTCCTCGGTGTGTGAGTTCCGTGAGGAGGATTTTGAGTATGTAATTTGGAGTTACACGCCGTCATTTTTTTAACTTAGGCGCTAATTTTGTGATCACGAAACACCATCATTCGTTTTCTGATGATCTTGCAACATTTTCCTTTCAAAATAATGAAAATTTTGCACGGCTATCAAGGACGTAAGCAGGTAAGCCCTTCCCCTTTGCCCTAGAAAATAAGTGTTTTTACCTATGTAATACAGCCAAAATAATCGCTTCAGAAACAATATCTTTTCAAAAGAATATCACCGACGAAAACGCACACGCACACACACAAATTCACACACGGAGACAAAAATAACAACCAAAGAAAACGAAAATGAAGAGCGTTTTTTGCTGAGGATACGTGATACTTTGTTTTACATTTTGCTGTCGAAGGTCTAGGCGAATTGGATAAACAATTCGGTTAATTTATCCTTTACCTTTAGCTCTCGAATTATCAGTGATATTAAATCATAATAACAATACATTAGAGGTATCTCCCAGTTTTTTTCTCGTCCTAAAACCGTAGCCTTAGAAGGAAATATGTGAAATGAAGGCTTCATGTTGTGCCGTATCTCTGCAGTATAATGCCAACCTGGCCGGCACACGGGCGAATGAAAAACACGGACATAACACGAGCCAACCGGAGAAAAGCTGTGATTTTATTTCAATGAGTTTTTAAGGCCAATGATATTAATTTATCAACAAATTTACTAAAAGCCTCGTGGTCTTTGCGACTTCCGTAGCTAGGTATAATCGTTCCAAAGGGAAGTGTTAAATTATTACCAAATGGAGAGGTAGTCTTACAGTGGTTTCTCGTACCGAATTTAAAGTGATATTTAATTTCGATGCTATAATTTTTAAAAATCTCATTTCCAACAAAATAAGTATGGTAAGAGTAAAGCTAAGAATCTTATCAAGGGAACATTGAATCCAAACGACATCAACTTTTTCATCCAGCAAAGGAAATACACGAAAATCCGTAAAAAAAAACAAAAATAAAATAAAATAAAATAAAATAAAAAATAGACAAACGCACAAAGTTTAAAGTTTACGCAAATTGCGATTCTATAAGAGAAATTGCTACTTGTATTTTCGTCCACAAAGAAAGAACCACAAAACGTCTTTATTACTAGGAAACTGCAAGAGCGATAACATTTATTTTTAGAACTAACATAATCTTAACTAACTGTATTTATTATTCATGTAGTCGATGGAACAGAACAAGCAAACACAGGATTGAAATTTGTTCTAACACAGGAAGATAAATATCTACAAGTGAATAAGAGCAGTCGATGATCGGGGGGGAGTTTAGAGGCCACGAAAATGACCGGAATTGCTAATTTTTTTTCGTATTCTGCTTGAGTCAAACTACACGCGCATTTTTGGGGATATAATTTAAATACATTCGAGCAGAAACACTGTCGCTAGCCACAAATCACTTAAACTAGGTGCTCCGAAGAGTAATGCGCTAGACGGCAACTGAAGACCACAGTTGTAAAAACCGCCGCTCCCTTTTCAATGGAAAACTCCGAGACCTGGGATTTTATTTTCGGGAACATTTTGCTGACGTTGTTTGCATTTTCATGGAAAATTTGTCTTTTTAACCTGCCTTTAGAATGGTTGCCATGAAAACCAAAGTCTCGTTCAAGAACGTGTTTCTTGGTTAATCTAAATCCTACGCAAGACGCATAACCACGATTCTTGAAAACTTTTAAACGTGCTTTAATTTAGAATTTTCACAGGCTTCATTGTTATGAAAATCCGAAGGAAAGCTTCTAAATTTATCTCGAAATAATGTTTGCATATACTATTCTTAGTGCTAAAGATAAGTAAATTCGACTCACAAAACTAGTTATCGTGACATGTTAGTACTTTTTTAATATCTCTCAAGCATACTGAGAGTATTATTATTCACATTTGAGTTATTTTAACATAAATTTACATCTCTACTTAACTAGTTAGGAAAAAGATCCTCCGCCATCATTTGAAATCTACACCACAGATCGGAATCATTTCAGCTGTCAGAATAGTGTTTAAATAGTCTAAAAGGCCTGTCTTAGACATATCCCATACCTGGCGCGCGCGAGCCAAATTAGAGCTAGGAAAAGCGCGGGAAACGAGACCATTTCCTTTCCCTTCATTAATTGTTGCTTTTTTTTTTTTTTTTTTTTTTTTTTTGGCCTTGAACTCGCACTAATACAAAAGGAACACGTTTAACTGGCTGTATAGCACTCGCGACTGTGAACGCTTCAATTTTTTCAACATTTTCAAGACCGCATTAATCATGTTCAAAAGACTCAGAGATGATTTTTAAAGCTTCATCATTGCTTTCTTACTTCCGAAGCATTAAATTAAACAACAAAACCGTGAATCAGCGCTCAATCGTTAATGGTGAAAAAAATGTAAAGCGTATAAAACTTAATGCAAAAGCTTGTGGAAATAAAAACCTTTCGATGTTCTTAAAGGAACATCACTTCGAAGGAGAGCCAAACTCCGAAAAAAAGTTAAAATGGTTCAGATAATGACCTTAACTCTAGATGAAATATTCCGGATAAGTGGTTATCTTCCAGCAGGTGGTATGAGAGAATGATAAAATCTAGTCCTGAACCTGCAGAGGAAGATTAAAATAGTTAAAAAAGTTACCAGAAAACATCTTGCAAAATGTATTAGTTAGTGAAGTAAGACAAGCTAAGACAACGGGCTATAGCAGGCTTGGGACTTCAAATTAGTTCTTTTTAATAGCAGTTGCTACTAATCAACAACAACAACAAAAACAAAAACAAAAACCTCAAGGAAGTTGTATGATCCTCTAAATGGATAATTCCGCTTTTTGTTCATTATAATATTCAAATTCCAAACAAAAAAATAGATAGTAAGAAAATGTTATGCATGTAAAATTCAGTTGCAATATAGTACTAGTTAACGAATCAAATTCCATTAAGAAGTTATTAGCATCCAGCTGGATTTTGTTCTCACAAATCCATTTGTTTGCTTAGTAGATTTCCGCTGTGTAGATAAATGTGAGTAATTTGATTGAGGTGGGTTCATATTCCCATAATGCATTGCGTCTTGGGGGCAACTGTAAAGAAAATCATCAGATAATTGGGAACTTTTCATGCGGATGTTGAGTTTATTTGCTATTATCAGTAAAATACTAGCTATCAGTTAATCAGAGTTAATCCCACACTCACATGAGAATGGAAAGTTTGGCGTTGCAGAAAATGTACGGATTTACAAGGATATGTCTTGATATTTACTTCTAGAATACTTGTAATAATTTAAAATCTGAAATTGTTACCTAAGGCTACGATCCATAACTTGATGGTACGCAAAATAAACTGCTTATCCGATCCTGCGCCGTATTGAGCAACGATTCTCAAGGAATTCCACTTATCCTAGTCTTGAAAAGTGCTATAATTGGTATGTTTTTATTTGGGATGACGAATCTACAGAATTTTAACCTTGTAACCTAAGCTGAAGACGTGCCAAACTGTTACCTTAATAGGTCATTCCGAGTTCTCGAAAATGATGGAGAAAGGAGTGACAACAGAACGATTCAGTTGTTTTACGCCACCAAGCATGATTTCGCACGAAGCCTCACCTTCATGCATCATTTTCGAGAATTCGGAAGTGGGCTATTAATACATTTTTCTATGGATAACTCAAGGTTCGCCACCTCACTAGCTTTGTGCTCTCTACTGTAAACGTGCATGCTGTAGTAACTGCAAAGTCCTAGCCGTGCTATAACCGTATCTACGCGTTATGATTGGAAAATTCAGATAAAACAATTGGAAAGCCATTTTAGTAATACAGCATACCGTACCGTGTACGTGTTGTAAGCCAGTATCGTATACGTTTCCCACTCCACGAAAACTACTAGAATTACTCGGACACTACTATAGTGCATGACATATCATTCACTTTTCCTTCGTTTGCTAATTTTCTCAACCTTTTTCACGATAATTCGTATACAGTATTGTTAGCAAACCGACAGCCATCCTCTAATTCCAGTTATACGGTCCTATTCACCACTTATACATCACTTACAGGAGTGACAAAGTTCTTTGACAGTTGTATAATGAATTTTCAACAACTCAACTAAGGTTTGGACGCTCATTAAAAGTCCTGGGTCAAATCTTAAAGGGTAAAGTTGAAAAACGAACGAACTCCATAAAAATGGTAAAGATTTATCGTAATAATAATGAATAATTCGGCCACGAATGCGATGGATCCCCACAATTATAAGGTTTCATTTCGAAGCTCTCCCATTTGACGATCTTTCGTTCATGCAATTTTTTGGCATGTTATACTTTCATCGTATATTGTTGAATGATTTCGAAACCCGTGGCTTTCTAGAATAAAGGGTCAACAACATATAACAATATAACAGTAGTGATTCTGCCATGATAATATTGAGACATTCAGTGCTGTTGGCAGCCACAAGAAGCCGTTTGATATATTGTCATTTGCATCATTCGTCCATAAGATGGTTCCATGACCTCTCTCCTTCACCTATCCCTTTAGCGACGACACCATTTTTTGAAACCGAATAAATGACTAAATGAATGATATATCACTTTCAGACAGTGCTAACGGGCAGTTGCAATAATCTTTCCATTTCTGTTAAAATAAAATCAAAGTTATGAACCAAAATGCCAGGATAATCTAGTAGCGGGAAGCGATGGGCAAAATTTATACATGATGGTGTTGACGAATAGAACTAACGCCGTAAAACTACCCTAAGTTCAAACCCTAATATCCACAAATTAGACTATATTATAACTAATAAACGATGCTTATTCAATTGTATCACGAATTGTATCATGCATTTGGGGATGAATGAACGTTTCGACTGCTACTGCTAGTCTTCATCAAGTGATAGTTTAGACTGGATGGTAACTCGTCGGTGACTCAAATAAGCCGTACACGAGTATAAAAGGCAAGCTACCATCCAGTCTACACTATTGCCTGATGAAGACTAGCAGTAGCAGTCGAAACGTTGCGTTTATCCACAAATGGAGAATCGTGAGACAACTGAAGAAGTATTGCTTTTTATTTCATCAACGATGAATAATAACTTTCAACCTATATAATTAATATTCTGCCACGAGCGACGTTCCTCACATGCCATGAAGTTCTCAATGACATCAAGTCCACAGATACTTTTGCTTTGTTTTGTTTTGCTTTTTATTATTATTTTTAAGATGAATTTGGAATTTTTTGAATGAAATGATAATGAAAATCTTGTTTGACAAAAGAAAGCGTAAAGAAAATTTTGAATACCATAAAATTATGTGACTTAGAAGAGACCTACACGGAGAACTTGGTAACCATGACTTCGAATCTATATGAGTAAAATTCAACGGATTTTCTTTCAATTTTCCTTTTTATCGACAGCTCAAAAATATGTATATTTTTAAATATTTGGGTCTAGAATTCACAAAAATATTTTCGTTTTTAAAGGAATATTATATATTCTTTGGGACTTTTTGTGTTTTAAAATATAACCCATAATAATTTTGGAGATAAATTAAGAGAATTAAAAATATTCACCATCAAATACGCACAGAAAAAAATAACAAAAACTAAATTAGTAAAATTAAAAAAATAAAAATAAAAATAAAAAGAATGAAAAAAAAAACGAAAAATGAGAAGTTGTGGTGTATGAAATACAATGAGAGATCAAATTTTCTTTGTTTCTCATAAGATTCTCACTCAAAGAAAGCCATTTCCATTTTAATTTTGAAGGTTTAATAAAATATTCATGGCGAATCGATGGTGCGGATCCCGCTTATTTACATTTATGTTGGAGCTATCGTATCACTCGCTACATATTCAATTGCGGCCACGTTTGAAGTCCTAATGATTCGCTGTCACACTACAGGATCTTTTTATCATTGCCAGCAAAGCTGGCGCTCACAGCCCTAACTTGTACTCGGCTGAATAATTCCACTCCGTCTTTCCGGGAAACAAAGCATCTCGAGATTTGCATGGCAACGCCTACGACTAGCAATGACGTCACGGATGACGCAGCCACGCCGTCATAATTTGCAGATATAGAAATGTCAAAAGGATTACGTGATGGTAAAGGTTAAATCTGCGGTAAAAATTTGAAGTGTTGATCGATGAATATAGTAACAATGACGTAGGATAGTGAAGTGCCTCTCTTGTGTAAGGGGATGCGTTCATTTTTGTCTCTCAGTAAAAAACAGATATAAAAAACGTTCGTATTATATGCAGAAGTACGAGTTGTCTTTCTTTCTTTCTTTCTCTCTTTCTCTTTTTTTATCTTTTTTCTTTCATTCTCTTTTCTACCTTTTGTTCTTTCCTTCTGTCTGATACTTATTCCAAAAAATGCTTTCTTGAACTATTTTAAATAAGTTTCAAAAATTCAGATTTCTAATCACTTTTCTTTTGAGTTCAGTAATTTTTCGTCCTTAAACACTGTTTTTCTTTGTTTGTCCAATTTAATTTTCAAAAAAGCAAACACAAAACAAAGCAAACACAAAACAAAGCAAACACAAAACAAAGCAAACACAAAACAAAACACACACACACATACACACTGGCTAAATCAACAAAGCACTCTAAAAAATTTCTATTCATTCAGTTTTGTTCAGCAACAGTCCAAAGTGTGCAGTGTTATACAAACAGAAAAATGTCTTAAGTATAGCTTCCTAGTGATTGGATAACGTATAGTTTCCTGATATATAATTGGCTCTGACGTAATCCATTTCAAAGTCACAGCTCAGTCAGGTTTTTATAAAGTTCCGACTCCAACGAAATCTTTCGAATCGAGAACCAACATCACTTTCAAACTTCTGGAGCACTTTTGAACAAAAAACCTATTGTCTAACAAAGCGGAAATAGTCCAACTTGCCCAGACGATTTTCAAGTCGGTTTCCCATGAAAAGCAAACAGAAAAACCATTCAAAATCAAAGAATTGGATCATTTTTCCTGGTCTAATGACATATTGTAATTCCTCATTGGTTCGAAAGATTGCACGATGTTTAATCTGTATGATGTTTACACGTCAGCACCTTAATCCACACAGTGCCTGTGTTTATCTGTCTCATGGAGTTCCGCTGCCTCTAGAACCACATTACACAGCTTAACACCAATTATACAAATACAGTTGAGCCTATCTAAACGAAAACTTCGAAGGGTGAGAACCTTTGTTAATTGACCACCTTTGTTAGGTTTAAACTTTTGTTAAACGACCACCCCTCTTAGGAGTAAACCTTTATTAAGCGACCATTTCTGTAGAGTTAACCTTTATTATACGATCAGCGACCAATTTTTTCACTTATATGCAATAATGACACATCGACCCTCGAGCAAGCAAGCCGTCCTACTAATAACTGACCAGCTATACTAATGGTTTGCACTGGTAAATAGAATAGATAATTTCCCAGCAAGTGAATATCTGTCATTAACGACCACATCTTCTCTAAAACGACCAATGTTTCAAGACTTTCTTAAGTTAACTTTTTTCATTCAAAATTCCAAAGTTGTCATTTTGCTTTTATTTTATTTATTTATTTATTTTATTTTATTTTATTTTTATTTTTTATTTATTTTTTTTCACTCTCACTTATCAGTTTGTTCGGTGTTTCATTTTCCGTGGAAGTTCCTTTTTCAAGGCAAAAAGAAAAAAGAAAAAAGAAAAGAAAAGAAAAGAAAAAGAAAAAGAAAGAAAAAGAAAGAAAAAGAAAAAGAAAAATGATATTTTCTACTTCTTTAGCTGGCAAAGTAATTAAGATAAACATGAAGCCAAGCCAAGGCAGCATTATTACAAAACATTTTTGATAACTTAAAATTGTTTAGAGGAATATGACAGGACAATGGCGAAGTGAATGTAATATACTTCAGAATTATCTAATGAATTTACAAGAAAAATCACTTGAATAAATGTGAAAACGCAGAATTCAAGTAGATGTTTGATTCAAATCAAATGATCAGTCATAATCTAAAAGAAAAGCCGGTAAGATCATAAAAAGAAAATAATCGCTTAGTGATTAAATGACGAGAAGTATTAGGTTTTCTCCGCAAGAACTGGTTAGAAATTTCCCTTTAAGACAAGTTAATATATGTGGAGACGGTTATCGAGTTCCGGAATCAATTTACGAATCGTATTTGTGTGTTTCTAAGGTACTTTTTTATTAAATAAAAAATGATCACTGAGAATTTGACGGCCAAAAATTATGAAAAGTAGAAACTAGAGGAAGAAAGAAAGAGACAAGAGTTAGAGAAAGAGACAAGAGTTAGAGAAAGAGAGAGAAACGGAGCGAGATTTAAGTGAAGAAAAAAAGCAAATTTCTGCCAATCCTAATTTCATCTAAATAAAACTGAAGCTTGATATAATTCGTAAATGCTCAAACATGCAATTTAAAAATAATTTATCGAATTTAATCCATTACAAAAATGCCAACACTGTTGCCACAATTATGAAAAACAAGGGATTGTTAGCGGCCTGATATCAGTTACCACGCGCAATACGCAAAACAGCTCCCTGCCCAGTTGCCTTCGAGAAAAAGAATTTTGGTTGATTGTAGATGATAAGAACGATAATCGACGAAACAAGTCACGTACCTAACTCTACTGACAATGAACAATCTGTGACTGTGAAAATATGGTTCGAAAAAAAATTATATTCTGAAAATCGGAGGTTTTTCTTTCTTTTTCTATCTTTTATTCATTTTATTTTTTTTCGATTCTTATTTCTTTCTTCTTTTCATTATTCTGCCTTTTCACATAATTCTTGCCATTGCTCATTCTGTCATTTGTTTTCTTTCTTTCTGCTTTTTCTTCTTTCATTTATTTCCCGTTCTTTCTCCTTCTTCTTCTCACTTCCTTTCCTTTCACTCTTATCTTTTCTTCTCTTCTTCCTTTGATCTTCCTAAAGAAATTTAGTATTGCATATTTGTACACCGACTGTACATCATAATTTCATTGTACTTTTTCAGTGCGTCTTCGATCAGACTTTCTAGTTTGAACACAAGATTCAAAGAAATAACAAGCAATCAATAAATGACTAATCATTACTGAATATTCTAACAAAACACGTGCTAACAACGCATTAAACAAAGACATCTACTTATAATTTTTTCCTGAAAAATTATTTTATGGCATTCACTACGAGTCTCTCTAATCCCAGAACAGTGTGGAACTAATCCATGGTCAGCGTCTAAACAGCTCGTAAATATTTCTTAAAAAGTTGTTCAAAAATTACTGACAATTCCAATTCCAAAATTTACCTAAAAGTTTCAGGTTTATTTAAGCGTCTTGTTTTGATTTGTCGGATGGACAGAACTGAAGTGATCGACTAAGAAAGCGTCCAGCTATGACGACAAAGAATCAGCTTTTTGATTGGGTCCAGTACAGGAGGCTATCGACGTCACAAGTATGCAAGAATGTAAAGATTGTGCCTTTGTATATAAACAGAATTTATAACTAGTCCGGCTTATCAGCGAAGCCAAAAGTTTAGCAAATAATATTCCGTTTGGATAACGTTTCGTAGCTCGGTATGATGGGTTGACAAGAACATGGCCGACAACGGCGAAACACAGAAAATGTTAGTAATTAAGGAAATTTTTGAGGCTTGGGATACAAACAAAAGTGGCTTTATAGAGAAAACGGAATTAGCAAAATGCTGCGAAGACCTAAAACTGTCGAGAGCCGAATTGGAACGAGTATTCATCGAACTTGACGTGGACAGAGATGGGAGAATAAGTTTGACCGACTTCTATGGAAGTTTCGGGAAAGTATGTCGCCTTTTCCAAGTGAGCAGGGAGACGGTGCTTTATCAAGAAGTTTCCGAACAACGAAAGTTTGAGAAACTTTTGGAAGCGATTGGCTTCCAGGATCATCTTACAGGGTAAATTTCATGTAAAAATTTTGTCAAATCACTCTATATTTCAAGACATTTGACATGCTTATACGACGATTTGTTTTCGCGCACACACACAAAAAAAACCGTTTTATAACTTTTTCCAATATATTCAACTACACAAAAGAATGCATTTCTAGTGGTATAATAATCAAATCATACATTGGGTAATTTCAAGAAAGAATAAAATATACCCACGCGGGTATTAAGTTAATAATTCCATTGGGAAATAAATAAATTGGTGTAATAAAATACGTGACAATGTTAATTCTTAAACAGCTATCTTCAGACAATCTTGGTATGAATTTCAATATCTTTGTCGGGTCACAAGATAATGGTGAATAGTCATCCTATCGTCTCTCCTCTATCCTGACTCCGATAATTTTTAGTGAATTTAAATGAATGGATCAAACTTCCTGCTTGTCAAGACAGATTTTCAATATTTAAAAAGAATGAGGATAAGGTATCTGGTCGAAAGTACGAATTAAAAATAGATAATGCAAGTCGTTAATCAAAATCCTGTCAACAGAAACCATCAGCCTTCAATGTTGTTTTTTTGACAAGTGTTATATAGTCGGAAAGAATGTTCTGAGAAATACGTTAGGGAAACGACAGGTCATTAAATTTTAAGTTAAACTTTAGAATTTTATGATTGTTAATTGATGAAATTTATAAAGAGTTTTCATTGTTAATGGGTTGTGTGAAAAGCACATTTTTGTTAACTCATAACGGGTGCCTTCATAGCCAAATAATGATGATGATATATTCAAAAGTAATCAAAAATAATTCTTGTTTTTTAAACATACTTTTAAAAATAGGTAAGGAATATATATTTTTAAATACCTAAATTATCAAGACTAATAAAAAATATTTTCTCTTTTAAATAATAAGGATAACAAGAAATTAGAAAAGCTATATATATTACTACCTACTGTCGAGCTCTCAATACATATATAAAACTAAATAATAGGCCCCTTGCAGCACGTCAGAATGAAGCTGAATTTGGAGGGCAAGACAACAGGTTTCTGGTTCTCTGGAGTTGAGATTCTTTTGTCTTGCCCTCCAAATTCAGCTGCATTCCGACATGCTGCAAGCTTTTAAGGGGCTATTAATAATTAATAAGCAAAACACAATAGAAAATCACAACCATATCAGAAACTTTAAACTGGATAGAGAATCATGACACTTGTGATCCACCTTAACTTCGATTTTCTTAGCCAAATTACTTAATTAATTTTAAAAATCAATACAACATATATTTTTAGTCCTAGATGTTTCATAAGCGATATCGAGTATTTGCAATCAACCTCTATGGGCATAAAATGGCTCACCTGCAGTTCAACATTTTAAATGCCCATAAAGGTCTCTGGCTCATACTTTATATATTACATAAACATATTATATAAGTAAGGACATGTGATTCTAATGCCTGAGCTATTTCAAGACATCATTTATTTAAAACTCTGTGGTAAAAAAAGTTTAGAAATTTATGAACCAGACATAAACTTGAAATGTGATATCAATCTAATCCCACATTTAATTTGTAAAATTTTGTAAATATCTTTAATCTAAAAAGACGTTAGCCTATAAGGGAAGTAGTATATCTTATTAAAAACCTATCAACTATCTAAATTGTTATGATATTGATTTTCCAGCATTTTTGTCCATTGTGTTGTAGTTATATATTTAGCTTTTACAAAAAAACTTATTTTAATACATTAATTTATCTAATTAACCAATCTTGTTACAGCTTTTATTAATTCTTAAAATGGATCATATCACATACACCTACTTGCAAAAAGGTTGTCAAAAGAAAAAAAGAACTTTACTTGTAAAGGAATAAATTATAAGACAAAAGATCATTGAAGCTTAACTCCGAAGACAAAAGAAAGAGTTCAACTTCAGTGATCTTCTTTTGTCATTTTAATTTATTCCTATCCCACTAAACTACAAATGTTCTTTTTTCCTATGACAACCTTCTTGCAAGTAGGTGTCTATCATATTAGTATACTTCTGACCCATGGCAATAATGCATTCAAGATTGTTATTATTTTCCATTGGCCCAATAGCCTACTTTTGATATTTTGCTTGAATCATACTTAATAAGATCTAGATCAAGGCTCCAGGGAAACAAAAGAATAATTACCATTAATTTCATTGTTTCCCCAGAGCCTCCACTCAGACTTATTGTGTGTGATATTCAACCAAAATATTGAAAGTGGGCTATTCAAATAATGGTACACCAATACTGTCTTATACAATTCAGTTTAAGGAGAGACCATAAGTTTAAAATGAAATTATGCAAAGTGCAGTAGAAAAACTAGATATTTCTTAGACATTTGTAATAATTCCTAGAAGCAAAGCCTGACCCTTTTAATGCTGGCAGCAATGGACAACACTCAAACTAGGAAATTAAAAGCTTGTCACTATGAATCTCCTTATTCTAGAAGACAGATTTTGTTCAATGACAGGGAAAGAATCATTACACTATTTCAAACCATTCAGATCTAGAAAGTTCAAGCAGAAAAATGCTCCTAGCACTGTTATTTGGTAGTTTCTTGGGCCATAACAGATACATGTAGAGCAAGCTTAAACATTTCGATTTAAGATTCAAGCTAACATCTGTATTGTGGCTTATCTTCCAGCCATGAATACGTGACAGAGCTGTTTCATCACATTCACAATTTAGGTGACTCACCTCAACTACTGTCACTGCTTGAGAGCTTCCTGTTAAGTGTTGTTAGGGACATCAAGACCTATGAGTCTGAAAACCAAAAATTGGAAGATGCTCTCAGAAGGTAAATATATAGTTAATATAATTGGTGTCACTTGACTTAGACCCACAGGCTAAGGGTTCATAGATGTGTAGGGAGGGGTACAAATCCAGTATGAGTTGAAAGGTTTACTGTTCTGGCCAGCCCACTACTCCCCTCTCTAATACAAAGCAAGAGTTGAAGACCTGTCTGTCACTAATGTCCAAACCTTCTCCATTTATTTACTAACCTGTCAATCTTTTTGCTTACAGAACATGTGAGAAACATGCCGAACATATGGAGAATCTTGATGAAGAAATGGAACAGCAGCTATCTAGAGTGGAAAACCGTATTAAGAAAGAGGTATTGCACCTAATCAAACACATTAAAGTCCTTGAACTATCTCTATGACAACCATTTAACCTCATTCCCTCACAATGACCAAGAATCTCTGCCAACACTTATAAAAAGCTATAAATTTTAACAAAAAAAATTGTAAGTTAAGAGGGCTAATTGTCCACAAATATTAGACAGCAAAGCATAATTGAATTCCAAAAAATAAATCAAAATTTAAAAACCCTTTTTTGGAGAGGAGAGGGGGGTGCAGGTGATGAGGACTTGATCGGACTTGATTCTTACTATAATATTATGATGGTATTCATATAATCTTGATCATAAAATAACAGGAACAGAGTAAATATGAAAGATCTAGCATGGATATCATCTGGCAAATGGAAAACAAGAATAAGGAAATTCAGGCACTACAAGGAAAAGTTCAAAAAGTAAGTCAAAAATAATCTTTTACATACCCTACATATGTCATGTAAACCTAAAAAACGTGCTGGATCACCACCCAGGTTTAGCCTTCATTTTGGAACTTAATTTTTCATGTTTACATTAATACTAGACTACTTTTAAACTACTCAGAGTTAATACCAAATTTTATCATGTAACTTACCATAGTTCTAACACGTCTTGGTCTGGCTCTTTTGAGCAAAATCTCGAGCTAAAAGATTTAGAACCCTTCCACGGTGATGCTTTCGTATTTCATACGCGAAATTTCATTGGATGCTCATTACATTGGATTTCATTGGTTAGTTTTTTGACATGAAAGCGAGTCGTGGAGGGAAAATCAAATGCATCTAGATCATGTAGGTCAAATTTCCCTGATCCCCACTAACGAGTAAAAATAACGGCTGCAAAGTAGACTACACCCCGGTGACTACACTAAATAGTATCACAATAAACCTGAGTATTCATTTGTCTTTTTGCGTCTCAGCTCGAAGGAAAACTTAAAAGAAAAGAGCCTGAAGAACAGAAACTAAAAGAAGAGATCGATGAGCGTGTCCAGGTAATTTTTTCATTATCAATCGCTAGCTTGTAGTCCAGCGTTTCGGCTTTACTCGTAGTTGAAGGAATCACCGAGTTTAAAGAAAGCTAAAACAATTCTCTCAAAACAGTCGATTGAGAAGGGTAAATTTTCGAGCTTGAATCTTATGGACCAGTACGTTCTTCTGGCATGCAGCTTGCCTTATGCACCTATCAATGTTAAGCCCGAGGGGGGGGACCGCGGGATGGGGTGGGGACTTTGAAAAAAAAATCAATTTTGTGTGTCAAATGAACCCAACCTTGGGCAAAAGAATGAAATCAAACCTTCCCCACCCTGGGGATACTTACTGAAATAAATATCAAATGATTGTATAGCTGAAATACAAACAAAGGAAACAAAATTTAACAAATAAATATGACTTTTATTTCACAACAATTTACGTGTAAACAACTATAACCAGTTATCAGGACAAGATTGTCCTGATAGATTAACACAGGCCATGTGGTGCCATTGCATCTTTCAAGTCTTGCTAAAAAATATAGCACAGAATACCAAAACAAATATAAGTCATAAATATTTAATAACTTTTCTCAACTCGTAGTGACATGGCACGCTCCAATACCAAATGACAATACAATTTTAAATCTACCAGTAAATACTTCAAAAGCAAACAAAAGAATGCCACCTCTACAGTTATATAAACTATAGAAGTTTTCAAAAACAATCTAGAGTTGTAATAATACAATAAAATAAATGTTTTTTAGCTAAAAACATACTATATTTTC
>JAAAQI020015347.1:0-19793 GCA_011800005.2 Stichodactyla mertensii | reverse complement strand
GACCCCCATTTTTTATTTGCTTGTTTTACTTCTTATATGTTTTTCTTTCATCATGCAAAATTTTAAAAAAATCTGTCAAGAGCATCTTTTGCCCATGAACGTCCTTAATGGTTTTTCGATTAAAACAAAATGTTATAGCGAAAAAATAGTTTTTGTCCACATATTTTCCTTCGAGCTCCAGCGTCGAAATTTATTCGGATTTTCCCACCAAGGCAAAAGAAAGTGTCATGACACTCTTACGGTTAACGGTTCGTAAAAAAAACTAACTTTTAAATTCCATTTCTGTCCGGTGTCGGCCACTTGAGTTAATTCGACGTAAAATAAATTGCGTTTTTTATTTCCGAATTGCGATTCAATATAATACACAACATCGCTGGCCAGCAAAACTTTTTTTAAAAAACTGTTTAGCGTTAGTTTACAGTTAATTTCAAGGAGTAAATTTCATTAATTATACGACATCCGTTTTGTAGTTAAGGGTTGCCTAACTGAAGTGCAAATATGAGTGCACGCCCGCCACAACCATTTAAATGAAACAGATTTTTTCGGGAAAAAAATATAAATAAAGATGAAATTTTATAGCGCTCTCAGTTTTAGTGTAACACGCTTGGATATTTCTACCCGCGAGCCTTAGCATTTTGGCTCGCCCCAAACCGGATGGTCACAAGACAACACGACTTGTAACTTCTCATAAGTATCACACAAATTCTCACAAGTATCACACAAATTTTCGAATAATAAATCTACGAAAATATGAAATGATTTTTCTTACTCACCCCAAAAAGTTGATCGTGACAATCCTGTTTGATATAAAGATATCGGCGTCAGTTGCGCACTTTACTCCCAGGCTAAACAACAGCAAAAGCAGCTTGGGAATGTCGAGGACGGCGATCAATGGTTGATTTTGACAGCACCTAGACAACCAAAACGAATAAGAAGATCGAAGAAGATCTGAAAAAACTGGAACTACACATAGATACTTGGTACATCTTCACAAGAGCTTTGCAAATAACTATGGGAGGGGGAAAAACTGTAACTAACTACTTGAGAAAAAAGGACCGTTCTTAGGAGTTAGATAAGTGATTAGCATCAGCAACTGATGAAAAAAACACAACAATAAATCTAGCACTAAAAAGGACAGCGAAAGAAGGTATGAACAACGTCTCCATGGTTCGTACAACTTTGTCAAGAAAAAAATCAAGTACTTTTCAAAGGCAAATGTTAAATTTTCAAGGACAGAAATAAAGATTATTTCCATCTTAAGTCAGTGTTTCTGTTCGTTTTTGTGTAACTATTACATGTCAGCAATCCTTGAGGGCTTGCTTTGAGCTGTAAAGATCGATTAATCAACTGCTAATTCACAAGAAACAAAGCAAATGCTTGGGCCACCCTGCATTATTTTTGCAGCATGAATACGACGTTAAAAAAAACAAACTTTGTTTGCTTTTCTTTGTTGTTGTGACAACAAAGTTCTGTACACAACCGTCAAAATAATTGTGAAATTTGTCAAATCCATAAAATCCAAGGACTATTTCTATTTTCTTAACTTTTTTCCAATATTCAAGGACTTTTCAAGGAAAAATAGAATTCAAGGACTTTTCAATACAGATTACGAAATTCAAGGACTTTTCAAGGTTGTACGAACCATGGTCTCGGTGTCCACTTGATACTTATCAGGTTCAAATTAACAAAGAGTAGCGGTTTGTGGATATAATCACTGTCCTTTTTAGTACTATTCAAAAAACTTATTACTTAGAACCAATAAATATAAATCTAGGAATGAAATTTGTTCGCTACAAAACTCGAGTATATGGATACCAAATAACACGCAGATATTGGAGAAAACGATGTTTGAAAAGCTGAAAGCCACTGCGGACCACTGATTGGGAATAGGATGTTTACCAAAACTCGCTAGTAAATCTCACCGCATCCCGGAAAACAAGCTGTCCACCTCAGTTCATTGCTAACTCAACAATCAAATTAAAATTTAGCATGTGAGTTTGCGAAGGGAGAAACATTCAACGGAAAACCGAAGAAAAATGGCCGTTCCTTAAGTTCAGGTCATGCTAATATATAAAAGAAAAACTATAATCTAACTGTTGCTGGCAAATATACAATAACACCTGATTTTCTCAAATGCATCTCGATAATTGGTTTCTAATACAATACCCTAGGGCTAGAAAATAAAATATCTAAGCAATAAAAACTTACTATTAATGACAGTACTCCGGCAAGAATAATGTTCTTAAATATATTTAGTTTTGGTCTTTGTCACTGAATAGCCAAATGTCTTGTTTTATAAAAACACTTCGTTGACAAGTAGCAGAGAGAAGAGCGTCTTAAATATGTTGGTTAACCTGGATGCAATATCTAAACTGAGAAATTCGAGAGCTCTCCGCATTTACGACAATGCAAATCTATTTTAAACACGAGAAAGATTAAATTCCGAGTAAGACGCATTGTCAGAATGAATACTCAAGTTGAGAGGAAAATATTTGACAAACCAAACACAGCTAACCCACCTGATTGTCCAAGTTCGAAAGGATGTTCTCTCGAGTGCCTTGTCTTGTAACACTAAATATTCGATTCTCTTAAAAAGGGACATTAGCCGCATCCTCAATTATGCTATTCCAAATCCTGAGCTATGAAATTATCTCCAAAGCTTTTAAGATCTTCGCGGTACTCGCGGTACCTTTGAGGTATCCACTGAATATCCTTAAATAGTCCGTAACCCATCAGTTATCAGTGTACAGTTACTTTGTAAGGTGTAGTATTAAATCGCTGACATTAATTCTAGAGGCTGCAGAGTCCTTTATACCTTTTAGAATTCTACTTATTCATAGTCTATCAGGTTTATATGAACTGTTGGCTAAAATGAAATCTTTCTAGTCTTTTCCAAGGCTATCTTTATTGTATTTTTTCAAGCTCAGTTTCGACCAAAAAATTTAATACTCAATCGACTTTATTTATAGAGGGTGACTCTTGACAATTGCTAGATGTCCTTTGGCTGAAGCGTAATTGATGTAATAGATCCGGCAAACACGGGAAAGCACATCTAAACACTGAGAAGTGGGTTGAAAAAACGAGGCGCAGCCGAGTTGTTTTGATCGACTTCGAGGTGTTTGGATAAAGGATGACACACACTTTCAAATGTTTGATCTAGCTTCTCAAACCATGAAGAATTCTAAGAAAAAATGAAAACGAGAGTTCGCCAAATTTTATGCTAATCAAGATCACATGTCCAAACCAACGTCACGGTAGTGATTTACTTTGTTTTCTCATGAATTATTCATGAGTTTGAGAAATACTTGTTCAAGTACCATCCGTTAATCAATTTATAAACGTCTTTTGAATATTCCCATTAAACCCTTCCGATAATATTACTCAGTATTGATTCTACATGGGATAAGTTGTTGAATGACCGAAAAAAAATTCATAGTTTGAGTGCGCCTTCTTGAAGTTATGAAGGTTTTTCCATGCCATTTATTTTTATTTGTTGTTTTTTATAATTCGAAACACGGGCTAACAACTAATTTGTAATAAGTTCTATCAGAGCCATGGATAAAAAAATAATGTATTCAATTCAATTCAATTCAATTCAATTCAAATTCAATTTATCTGTACCAGTTATGTTTTGTATATTAAATGATTACTCCTCTGACGTTACAGTCATTAGCGTATCGAATGGAAAACCTTTATAAAGCCCGCACTCAAACTACTGTATGAGATTTTTTTTGGGTCATGCAACAGCTGACCCCATGTAGAATCAATACTGAGGGTTATAGGCACTTTATTGGTATAAACGGTCTCCAGTTTTAGACTAGTCGCTATGTCCTTGACAACTGACTGGTTCTAGAAAAGGTGTTTGATCAATTTTTCTTGGCAAAATGTCAGGGCAACAAAAACTCTTATCGCATTGTTTTCGAGATAGCCTTAAATAGCTTATCAGAAAGGAATTAGGTTTTATTCCGCTAAGGTAGTCACTGTGGCTGCGTTACCCGTTGCTGAGAGCGTTCCAGAAAGAGTTGGAAGATAAAGAAAGATTAATGATACGAGATCTTATAGAGCAGGGAGGTGCGGAAAAGTGTGATGAAGAAATATGGGGAGTTACTCCGACTGTTATAGTTTTAGTTGGCGTAGAACTGAAGAGAAGAACCACTGAACATACATGACCAAAAACGTTTTTCAAGCCATTAGAAAACTTGTATTACTGCAAAATGTTTTGATAGACGAAAAGAGATCATTCTCCGGCGCCATAATTTGTTCAACAAACAATGGCAATAACAGACCTCTTTACCTTCTTATCTAAAGTTACCATTTCAGACCACGTGGCATTCTGTTGGGAATTGTTCTTTTATCATGAAAATGTGAACCTATCAACATAAGAATTAATTTCCAAGAGTGACATAACGTGGTCTGAAATGGGTAAACAAAACAACGAAGGTAAAGAGGTCTGTTGTGTAATGTTAATGTACAGTGTACATTAGGATGAGCATAGTAGTGTGACCGAAGGATTTGCGCACCACTCCATAATATACGTGAGAACATCTCTCTTTTATCCCGTGCCCACAGACGATCGCGATTTTTCTGCAAGTGCAGCACTTCGAGCAGATTTCGCATGACTGTGAAGACATCGTGGCAGAACCGGTGCCGGGAAGCGTGCCTTGCTGCGACCGTGATGTTTTCTAGAATTTTGACGTGCCTTGCCGTGCCTTGACCGTGTTTGTGCTGCGAGCTTTTCACAGTCATACGGAATCTGCTATAATGGCCCTATAGCTACCAGAACCTGTAGTCCTCGGAGGTCCTCGTATTTGCGGAGAGAGGGAAATCAGAGAACCTGGTGAAAGACCTTCCTAAACACGAGAGAACCAACAACTCTACTCATATCATGGTGGTCCAGGTATTGAATCCAAGACAGGAGTTCAGAGGTTTTAGCGCATTAGCAGTGCGCGCCACCCGGATTTGTCCCCAACACCGTCACCCTAGATTAGTACAAACATGACCATCATTAAGCGCCGCGAAATATTTGTAACATTTGCAGAGACAAAATTAAGGATTTCACAATAACAAACAGGCAGTCGCCTCTCACTTAATAATATCACATTAATCAGTCGGTTTCTTGTTGGTTATCGCTCTGGAATCGAGAATTTCCCCGGATTTTCCAATTTTCCGCCTTCCGCAACAAGCAACGCCTCCAGAACTCAAATCTGCATGAAGGTCACTTGTTTTTTCCTCTTTCAACTCATACCTAATTCTAAATAGTTCGAGTTCGAGTTAAACAGGCTATGACTGAAATCGAATTGAAATGACTGGAAAAAATTATCTAAATATATTTAAAAATTATAATACTATAATAATTCCATTGAGTTCTTAGTGTGATGGCGACTTGATTCACTTCAATAATAAAAATTATTTCATAGTTTTCATTAAATTATGTTGATACAAAAGCCACATAAGCGAGGTATCTACATCAAACACAGATATGCACTAACGGGATGTACCGAAATTTCTGAAGATTCGAATGGATATAACTCTAACCTTGCTAACGACGTTCAGAGATAATTTAGTGGTTTTGATGGTCAGGCGATGGAGATTGTAATAAGCACCTTGAAAGCAATTCTCCTTGAGCAAAAAACTCCTGGTTTTGCTTGATTTGATCAGTTGCAGTACATAAAGACCATGACGGTAAAAAAGTCCGGTGCAAGTCCTGCCTGTACGCGCACTCTCCTACCATACCGAAAGATTCTTCCTTTAATGAAACATCAGAATCATTTAGCCTTTCATTCAATGCATAGTCTAGGATAACACTTGTAAATCATACTATTAGGCACCACATGAAGTGTTTTGGCAGTTTTATATTTGGTTATTTAATGTAAAACTAGATCGATTCTTTAGATCGGACGTGACTCTGCACAAAGAGCAGCTATTTTGACGTACTTTATTATCTAAACAAGCACCTTTTAAGGTACTGTCGAGAAAAACTTTGCTATTAATAAATTTTGGAGTTGAGTAACATCTACATCGATCAAAATGCAATCGCTTAAATCAAGGATTGACAAACTGGTCAATCTTACTTTACGTGGAAAATGCCTGGAATTTGGTCGATTAATGGCGTCTGAAGATCGAGGTCACCGTATCGCGTAAGAATTGACCAATAATAGCATAGAAAGCTAAACGTTTTCATCGGATATTCTTGATAATACAAAATTAATAAATGCCCGTGTTGGTGAGACAATTAAATTTCTTGATAATTTCTTGACTAAGATGCTGTGCGCAGATTATCGTGAGACGTGCGCACTTTCTCTTGGGGTTGGTGGTGTTAACCGTTGGTGTTGTTGTTGCTGGGTTTTGTGTTGTCACTATTGGCATCGCTGTCGTTGTTTTTGATGTGATTTTTGTGAGTATTGGTGTGGTAAGATTAGTGATGATGATGATGATGATGATGATGGTGGTGGTGGTGGTGGTGGTGCGTGGTGGTGCGTGGTGGTGGTGGTGCGTGGTGGTGGTGGTGCGTGGTGGTGGTGCGTGGTGGTCGTGGTGGTGGTGGTGGTGGTGGTGGTGGTGGTGGTGGTGGTGGTGGTTGCTGCCGTCGTTGTTGTGGCGGTGTTGTCGTTGTTAGTGATCTTGCTTTATCTGTAGTATGAAAAATATTTTGGATGTTAGAAATTTAGATGCAACTGAACCCAATTTTTCCTCTAGTATTTAATTTCAAATGAGCCGTCATTTTTCTTTAATTTTCACCCCACCTCCAGGCATAAATAATAAACTATCTCTAATGACCCGACATTTCAAAATTCTTTTCCACTAAACATAGAAAAGCCAAAACAAGCCGGAGCCCTTTAAGTAAAAGTACACTTGGAATCGGTTCAAAAATCTGGGCCATTAAGTCAACAACTACACGTTCAACTTGAGTAAATATTAAATTATCAAAAGTACTTTTAGGCTTGTTTCAAACAAAAAACTAAATCCATCCGTCTTTCCTGCTCTCTGAATGGCTGTCTTATTGTAGTGTGGATAAGCGTACATGAACAGGTGGGTTTCTTTCTTCAAGAAGCTTTCAATTTCGCTTTTTTTTCCTCCGATCTTTTCAAATTAACCATGGATTTAGAATACGTTTAAAATAAGAATTGATTGAGTCAAAATGTTGAAGTGTCATAATTGTTATCTCTAAAAACAAAAAAATTAATGCTGATACACCATTTTTATTTTATGAATTTGATTAGGCTAAATATTTCAGTAACAACATAATAACTCAGTTGTGTTTTTAGAAAAACGCACGCGCAAATTCAAAGTTAGCGTTTAGCGCGCACTTCGCAAGAATTTATTAGTGTTCTTCAAAGTCTGATTAACATACTCTGATGAAGACTGAAGTACAGCAGTCGAAAATTTAGTTCAGTTTATTTCTTGTGTTGAGATCAAAAGTATTAAATATCATCAATTTACTACCAACACAGATGAATTTTCACAAACGTAAGTCTTCGATATATTAGTGGAATTTGAATGTGATCGTTCCCCGAGTTGTCATGTAACACCATGCCTCTAACCTTAAATTTGCGCGCGCAAATGTTTCTCTTTACACTGAGGAAGGTCCTTGTTTGGACCGAAATGTCTGTAGGTTTTTGCACAGATATTCAAGCCAGTGACAACACAACTTGGTTACTACTTAAGAAAGTTTACTATTTTTTATAATGAACTAAAAATACCTAAAGCAAAAATATTTACAAGATAAGTAAAGTGTTTTTTAAAAAAACCTCATTTTATTTTGAGCTTCGACATCCGCTTGAAACACTGCGAGAACGTGAAATGTTACCGAAAAAAGATATCAAATATTCGTCTACGCATGCACAGTGTCATGGTTAAGTTGCCCTGTCATATCATTAACTATCGCGGTCTGAAATGGATTGACTTCTTTGTTGCGTTTATCGGAAGGATCATAAAGTTTGACGATTCTGAGGATGAGAACCAACGCAACCAAAGCGTCCTTGTGATTTCCTGTTTCTTTTATGTGATAGGGGAAAGAAGTTTCCTTTACACGGAAAGAGGAACAGCTGACAAAACTAGCCTTCGTGCCGATCTTTACTTAGCCCTCCCCCGTGTGGGAAGAAGCGGGAAACGACTGCACGAAAACTAGATAAAACTGACAAATGACCAGCTGCGGAAGGAAGAAAAACAACAACAAAGAACAAAAACAAATAACAAAACAAAACAAGCAAACAAACAAAAACAAACAGAAGAGAGAGAGAGAAAGAGAAAGCGCATTATTTGTTAAAAAGTCCGTTTAGATTTTCCTGGAAGGTGACCTATTAATTAACCGGCATACATAATCAAGATAATAATAGCCCTGTTTACTATCTTTGTTAAAAGGAAGAGCGGATATTCCTCAGATCGAAATAACTGCCATCAAAAAACGTGTATTTTTAGTCGCCTAGATCATGCGAATAGAAATCGCTAATACTGTGAAATGATACTAAGGTACTGCGAAAAACTCACCCATTTCAAAGAGCGCCCGCGCGCGCGCGCAGAAACAATGGACACGAACATCCTCAATCAAGCTGGACAATTTCGGGTTATCATTTACTAGCTTTAGTTCCACTTCAGCAACACGACCATCTGCAAGCAAAATCATTCATCTATATAGAGAAAATCATGTCTATACCCATAGTATTAAATGTCTCAGAACTAGTGCTCTTAACATTAATAAATCTACTGGGAGAAAAGGCAATAATAATCGATAATTACTTGATCATAGCGTGCGCTATTTGCGACTGATCTAATGATCAGTCAGTATCATAGTATTGTTTAATTTATTCAGGTAAAAACCTTAATTCCGAACCCAACTGCAAGGCAAGTCCAAAATAAACAATTCAAGAATTAATAAGAAAAACAACAAAGAAAATGATTCTTCACAAAAAAAAAAAAAAACCAAACAAATTACGCCTGCTGGTTGAGTACTCTCAAAAATCAATTTGGAAATGAGAAGAGGAAAAAAGGAAAAGAGCGCTCCTACCTTTTTTCAATGAAATGCGAGACATTTTCCCCCTATTTTTCGGATGTTTGTTTTACTCACTTAGCAGGTGCAAAAAAGGTCCTCCTTGTAGACTGAATACGGCATTATTACCGGGTTGAAATTTAAGAAGTTTAAATTCGGTATGAATAAAATAATAATAATAATAAATAATAATGATGATGATGATGATGATGATAATAAATAATAAATAATAATAATAATAATAATAATAATAATAATAATAATAATCGAGATATTTCTGCTACTTTATTTTGAGTAAAAGTTATTGGTTCAGCCCTGGATTTGACTTCTATCTACAAACCTTTTTTTATAATTTATGCGCCATGAAATCAATGGTGCCCCTCACACTATTCGCTGTTCACAGGACTTATCTAGTTTGATAAAATAGTTTTCTAACATAAAAAAATGGTTTCGTGAATTGTTTGTCTTATTGAGGTTTTTTTTTCTTGTGGAATAATCTCACTTTTACGTCTGTTTTTTCTAATTTTTTGCATTCTGCTGAATTGATCAAGAGGAACTAACCATACATGTCACTCAGAGGCATGCCAGATAACGGTGATAATCCATCTTATCTTACAAACTCACATTAAATCATCGAGAAACAATAAAACTGTTTCTACAATACATGCATGGGATTTTTTACCTTTAGAGCTAAGAGCACAGACTTGGGAGCCCACAGAAGACACAGTGAAAACCACTCTTTGTTCCTGTTTTTTTTGTTGATGCGATGCTGGCGTCAGTTCTGTTGAACAAAATAAAACTCTCAAAACCATATATGCAAATAAAATTGTTCCAGAATGTCAATAAAAGCGTTTAGACTCCTAAAAACCCACAAGTTCTTTCCCTGTTCGCTCACTTCGTCCTGGTTTTCAGCCCACTGAATCGCGTGCCGAGAAGATTGTCCTTTTTCTTCTCAATTACTGATTTCTAGCCTGTAGTAACTGAGCTGGCCTGAAAACCCCATTAAAGAATAACAGCCTGAAGACAAAAACCAGGGGTATGCCTTATTAACCCTTTTAGCGCGATTATCCGAGAAAAATTCTGTAGGCCTCCAATATCGAGTAACGAATGCTAAACATAATGGTACGACTGCGGATCACTTTTCCTGAGCTCAATACCTGCGCACATGAGAATAGGGCCGAAATACTTAGGGCAAGTAATTCTTATGTTAGTCACTGTTAGTTCCACGTCTAACATCGGCTTTTGATCTGTCGTTCATATAGAGCTGCAACTGTCTAGTGGAGGTACTAGCTTGAAGATAAGAAGGTGCTACTGTCCGCGAATCTGGACCCTCAGTCACCAAGTCCATCAAGACCCAAACATTAATCGCCAACAATGGTCAATGCGTCGCTGCCAGGTTAGTCAAAAACACTCTAAATTTTATAAACCTGTATTTGAATCATTAATCCTCTAGTCCTGCCGATCCCGATCTGTGTTTACTCCGAGACGGACGTAAGCCTTGAAAACGGAAAAGGACTATAGGACTTGAAGTTCTCGGCTTTTATTATCGAATGAATTACACTATTGATATTATCAATGACAAGATATTTAGTTTGCTTTATTTATTAACTCGTGTAGTCATATAATCCTTGAATGTTTACCCTTTAAAATTCCTTCCTCCGACTTGTCTGTTCTAAATTCACGAGCAAGGGGAATCGAGCAATTTAACAATGCTTTGATTACGACAAATGCTTTCTTCAGTAAGATGTGTAATAAGATTTCTAATAGATCTTTTCCGAATTCGCTTGGATGATCACGAAACAATAGTTCCAAATCGAGACTGAACTTGATTCCTTTGTTTATCAAGGCCAACCTCGACTTGAAACTATAGTTTCATGATCATCCAAGCGAATTTGGGAAAGGTCTGTTGATGTTCCCTGCTAGCAAAGTCTTCCGTAGACGAATCCTGGAATAACTGACAGTTACCTGGTTTGAGGACGAAGAATGTTATTACTTTTTTGAGAAAAGTAGATGACGGTGAAAATAGTCCATGTCACAGTAGGGATAGCATTCCTGATGTATTGACTCAGCGAGAGCAGTCACACAGGTACAAAACATTCATTAATCTCTAAATACCGGTGGACCGCTTGAAAACATCAACTAGCTTAAGGGTGTTTTGATTTTCAAACATGAACAAGTGAAAGTGCCTTTTGAGTTAATATATAATGGTGCATGCATAATAACATGCATGAAAACAGGTATGGATACCAAATGGATGGATAGATGGATGGGTGGATGGATGGAACAGGAAGGATGGATGGATGGATGGATGGATGGATGGATGGACAGATGGATGGATGGAAAGAGGTGGAAGGATGGGTGGTCGGATAGAACTGGAAGGAAGGAAGGAAAGATGGGTGAATGGATGAATGAGTGGATAAATTAATGAACAAACGAATGAGTGGATGAATGGATAGAAATGGAAAGATGGGTGGATGGAAATGGAAAGCAAGAACGATGGATGGATGGGAGAAATGAATGAATGAATGAATGAACTCATAAAGATGGATGGATGGATTGGTAAATGGACTAGGAAGAAAGAATGGGCAGATAGATAGATGTTGAAGTGCGAACAGCTTGAAATCTCGAAGATAAATTTCAATTAGTGAGCGTCGATGTATGATTTTTTTATATCTATCGTTGATTGATAGGACAATTTGAATCAAGCACTGTAAAACCCTTATTTTCGTTTCTCTACCAGTTATGTTTTATATATTAAATGATTACTCCTCTGACGTCAAAGTCATTAGCATATGACAGGAATAAACCTCTATAATACCTCTTATTACCAATATACGCGGCCAAACAGAAAACTGCCCTCTTGGAAACACGCGTTCAGCGCAAATGACTCGAGCGGGCTGATAATGACATTATCGGCCCTACTGGTGATTGGTTTTTGGTTCATCATCCAGTGGATTTTATCCGCTTATAGTTTGGCCTGGTTTTTTTTTTTGATGATAATGATAATAAAATGACTTGTCGGGAATATTGTTTATATGCGCCCGCGTAGTGCCACTCGGGCCGCAAATGACACTACGCGGGCGCAAATAAACAATATTCCCTCCAAAAGTCATTTTATTGTCCTTTTAACTTATGTATATTTTTATAAACTAGTCTCCAATAACTTTTTGTAGTCTTGATTTTTAAAACTTCCAGTTTACCCAAGTATTATCTTTATTTTACGAGCCGATGAATGCAAAACATCAACTCCCCCCGAAGGAGCAACCCATGACCATTTGACCAATGCCTTTGTGCAGTGATATTGGAAAAAACTAGACGTCAAAAAGAATAATTGATTATCACAGGGAGTAGAGGAAGGGAGAGAATTTGGATGTTTTGCAATGACAGTTCATTATACTTATCTAGATTATTTTGATGGGCTTAAAAAGATTCAACCGTAACTGAAGCGAGAGGAGTTGTTGATAGTGATCTATGTTTTTATACACTTCTATATCTTTGTACCTGTTCACTTTAAAATGCCAGAAACAATCTTAAACAATACGATTAAGAAACTATTTAACATGGATATTCCGTGGTAGAAAGTGCTGAACGCGTCATTTTCGCATCGATGTTTTTTTAGCAGGAGCAGGTGCAAGAACAGAAACTAATGACAATCGATCAATAACTGGCAGTAACACAAACGGAACCGAACACCATCCAAGCCTCGACCGAAAATATGCCGGGGAAAAAAGATTTGCTTGTATCTTCAGATAATATCTCTTTTTTTCTTTCTTTTCTTTTCTTTTCTTTCTCTCCTTAGTTCTTCCCCCCCCCCCCTTTAATTAGCTAGAAAATAAACAACATAAGTTTGCGATTGAGAATTTTGATATTCTTGATTTAAGACGTTATCACCAATGTTTTTGATTGCCTGTCAAGAGATATCGGACAGTTTTAGGCATCTTTCAAACCGTTCAAACAATATCAAAATCCAAACGCACGCTGTCTAGATATATCTAGCCTGGGGGTATTTTTTATCGAATAAATTTAATAGTAATTGAAATAAACTCATTAAAAAGGTCCCACTTTTTCCATCCCTTAATCCCCTTTTCTCATCCCACACATTTCATCTTTCATTCAAATTTTCATCTATTTTTTTTCCTATTTAATTATTAATTTAGACGAAGATGATTATCTTGGTCGCACCCTTGCTCCACATCAAACCTATTCTTTAAAAGCAAAGAATTTCGTTTGTGCTGGTCTTATACTTCTCAGATAGTTACTTTAATCTAGATTTCCTTTCTAGTAATCAAAAAAGTTGGCCTTTTCCGTTTATGTGTGCGATTGTCAACCAGGCGAGTATCGTTCTCTAGACGTTTTCTATCTCGAGTTTTCTTTAATTTCCCCTCCCCCCCCTTTTTTTCCCAGTTTTAAATCCTAAATTTTTATCAATAAAAAAAATTCCACAAAAATGTGAAATTTCGGGTTATTTTGAAATAACAATACGAGCTTTCTTCTTTTTGTTATTTTCCTTTGTGCAATTTTAACGATAAACTTTATTCGTTTAGTTTCTCTTATACGAAAAATCTTAGACTTTTTACTTCATAAGTTCGTCAGTTTTCAATTTCTTGTTTTCTTTTTCTTGCTGCCTCAGAAATAGCCTTAGAAATCCAACGTAATCATCAGCATATTGAAAAAAAAGTGAAAATTGAAAAAATATTGGTCGTCTTATGGCAAAATTTGAACCGCTTTTCATCTTACACGTCAGAAAACAAGCGATATTTTCTCCTTTTTTTGACTCTTTCCTGTAACTTTTTTCCCACTCCCCTCAGTGCAATAAAAAGTATTCTTATAATACTCGATAAAACTTAAGAAATTCAACAAATTTCAACTTCGTTTCGTATACTCACACGTAACAGATTTCTTTCTCGCCAAACTTCGCTTCAAAACTAAATGTTCTCGTACTTCCTGACTATCACTGAGTAATGGACTCCGTGTTTCAACGCTCAGCTAAAGAATTCTTCCACCAATCAGATAGAATATCGAAATAAACTTCGAGCAAAATTCACAGAAGATAATTCTTTTGAGCTTGACAACAATTTTTGATTGAAATCAAACTGTCAACAAATATCATGAAAGGAACCAACACATCTGGCATATTGGCCTCGTCTAAATTGCAAATTGTTTCGTTTGATTTGATATTGTCGCTGTCACAAAGCTTGCCCTGCCTTGGGTCGCGTTGAATAATAATTTTTTTGGCCGTCTCAGGCTCATTAAGCACGAGGGTTAAAATGAGCACTAAGAAAGGCCATACAAATAAACTTTCTTTTTCCTGCGTTTCCTATTTTCTTTTCTTCATTTTTCCTTTCTTTCTTTTTCTTTTCTTTTTTTTTTTTGCATTCTGTTCCATTTTCTCTCTCTTGCTTTTCTTCCTTCCTTCCGTCTTCATTTCTTTTTCTTTTTCGTTCTTTTTTTAATATCTTATTTCATATCTTTGTGGATCCAGGCATCTCGATATTGTCTGACGTGTTTTCATTTCATTCAAAGTAGTGACAATTTGATTTGTATCCTTGATTTACAAGCAAATATCTTTCAACTTATTCTGCGTTTCGTCCTAAATGATACCAGAAAAAAAATGACACCCTTGTAGCGTTCCACAAAACTAAAATTATCATAGAGCGCAGGGTTTAATCTCAATCGATTGCTTCCGTAGATTAATCAAAGAGAAGGCATTTAAAAAAAATTCCTTTTGGCTTGAAAAGAATCTATCACAATGTTTTTGACGTTTGCAGTTTCCTTTGCGGTCTTTTAATGCATTAAGAGTTGACCTCAGGCAAGTGATAATAACAGCACGAAAAACATTATTTTGTTCTATCATATTTTTGTATATTTAGATTTCAAACCTTTAAAACTTCCAGAAATACGTTCGAAAATTTCTTAAATCTCGAAAAATTCTATTTTTGGATAGGCTAGTACAGGGGTTTAGCTCGCGGTTCCAGCTAAAATAAGTGCGTGATAACGTGAAATACAGCAAATTTTAGAGCCTGATTTGTGAATTCCGGGTTCAACGTGACGTATGTAGTCGTACTGCGAGCTTGAAATATCGATGCATGAGACGTGATGCCGATCTTCCCGTGCGGCCCTACACGGAGGATAGCAAGAGATAGATGCGTAGTTAAGCACTGGGTGCACTTTAAGATCGTGTTTAACAAGAAATGGGCTTGGAATTCATTCCCATCTGTCACGAAATCTTTTTCTTTCAAATAACTCTATCTTTCCATCAGAGATTAAAAGCCAGACGCTCCTTAAAGATTGTGGAAATCATGTATAGATTGCACGCTATCTTGTTCTTCAATTTGAGCACGAAACACTGGCTCCAGTTAATTAATCAAGCTCAAATTCGAGCTTTGCTTGAAGACTATCATGGGAAAGCTATTTTAGGTGATAAAGTAACGTACAACGCCAGGGAAAGTTCAGCCCAACCATAAGCGCTTTTAACCAGGCTTTCATTAAACAGGGCCATACAGGGCAATGGTCAAGGCAAGATGAATTATGCGATAGGGGGAGGGGGGGATCAAATTACAGGAAGCCTTTTAGTGACGGGCATGGGGACTGGGATATGGATGGTCAAAACACTGGACGAGAACCAGGAGGATGGGTTATGATATATACCTACCAGGGAGAGAAGAGCCGTCTATGATATACTGAGTGGCAACTTGACCCCTCCCCCATGCCTTAACAAACGAAAGCTTCCTGATGGAGCTTAAAGGGGCACTTGGATGAAAATCAATGAAAATTGAAAATGGCTTGAGACTTAGCTAACCCTATCTATACGATCCCAATAATCACCATGAAGCAAAATTTTCTTCACATCCAAAAGAGAGGGATAGAAATTGTCAAGTTATTTAGCATTTAAATTGTGAGTTAGGGGAGCACGGGTGGCGTGCGCTGCTAATGCGTCGCCTCTCATCGATGCGATTCGGGTTCGAGCCTCGCCGGACTCAGTGTCGTATGTGAGTAGAGTTGTTTGTCGGTTCTCTTCTGTGCTTCGAGGGTTTTTCTCCGGGTTCTCCGGTTTTCCTCCCTCCGCAAAACTCAACTTTCAAATCCTAATTCGATCTCAGGGCCTGGATGAAAAATTATGTTATGTAACTATAGTTACCCTGCTTAAAACAAAGTGGATTTATTTATTTTAAATGACGTCATTTACTCAACCCTATTGTTCTTTTAGGTTTTAACCCAAAATTTCTCTGTGACGATGAGCTTAAAATGTAGATTTTTGGCAGAGAGTAGCTAGTTATTTAGCTATATTCATTTTCATATAGAAATAATCAGTTTTCAATTTTCACCAGTTTTCATCCAAGTGGGCCTTTAATCCATTAAATAGTTATTAGTATAATTGAGGTTTTTCATGTGACACCACGCGTGCGAGAAATTAGCTTTATTTGAAAAAGAGGTTTACTGTCAAATTTTTCATACAGATATTAGTAACACATTGAAATTTTGTGGAGATTGCGCGTAATCCATCGAGATTATAATTTTTCAAAAACCCAAAATTTTACAAAGAAATGTATGTTGGCAGGCAAAATTTGGTTCAAATTTAACCTCTTACTGGATTCTGAATAACCTTCACGAAACTTCACAATTTTACTAATATCTATGTGAAAAGTTTGACTGTAAACTACTTTTTCAGATCAAACAAATTTCTTGACACTGTGACGTCACTAATAAACCTTATTCGCTTGGACGTAATGTTTTCTAACCTCTTGGGAATAACAGTCTTTGTTTGAGGTTAATCCATATTAATGTGTCTTTTCAAGCGTAGCCATTTAAAAAATAAATAAATAAAAATCTCCAAGGGAATGACACGTGACCTGTAATGGGAAAACAACGAATAAGGTCTATTCCATTGTTTTCTTTTGTACCTATTTGTCTATTAGACTTGAACTATTAGTTTCTGTTTCACGGGTTAAGTGCCATCCGACTATACGAGCAACAGCATCTTCCCCTTCAACTTTCTAAAACAACAACAACAACAACAACAACAACAACAACAACAACAACAACAACAACACTCTTTATTTGTACAATAATATATGATAAAGAAGAGTAAATACCAGAATATAGATGAAAGAAAAAAGGCCAGAATAATGTACGTGTCATCTAAGAATGACTAAATTACAAATTTTGAACTTACCTTTATTTTCTTTGACACTCTTGGCACCGAAGGACCATCTCTAGGAAAATAACAGGGGAAAAGAATCAATATGTCACCACATATATACAGCGATGTAAATCTAGAATTTATTATCAAACTTAAAAGGCCCGAACTTTTGCTGTTTTTTATTGATTGGTTTAATTTTTTTCTTATGATCTTGCGCTTTTTGATCATATCAATTTAATTCACGACTTAAAAGTGATTGTAAACTAAGATAGCTTGTTGTGTTTTTATGCAGTGTCAAGTGATAAGGATTTTATTTTCCGTTTCATTTTTCATTTATTTCATTTCGCGTGGTTTTTGAAAATCGAGAATAAAATGGCCGTCCATAGACCTTTCTTGGATTCACGTGATTGCATAATCACAAAAAAAATGGTTTACATGTAAAATTGAGGTCGCAGTAGACAAAAGTGTACGTTAACTGCATTTTGTCTACTCTAGTCTCGACTGGAAACTATTGTTCCACGATCATTCAAGGAATAGCATTTTCACTGACTGCTAAAGATATACTTGAAGACTTAATAGCAAAGCCTCATGGCCTTGAAATGCGGACCAATTCCGGAAACAAAACCTTAGGATACGCGAAGAAGCAGATTAAGTCCGATTTAGAGTTCCTCTAAAATAAGGATAGAATGATTCCATGGAAGAGAGAATAGACAAAGATTAAGACAGAGAAAGCCAAGCGTTGGCATTATTTGAGTGCACGAAAGAACTTCACGAAACTTGAACGAATCTCAGGACACATGTTTGTCTACATTTTAATCCCGCAGTGCATAGCGAGCAAAAATCGTTACGTCATCCGTAAAAATGCGCTATTCAAGTAACATGAATTATACTGGGAGCGATTCAAGTTAGACGCCAAATTGAATTAGAATTTAGATTTTCGGAGGGATCGCCATCCGCCATCCATTCATGATCCTTGCAGTCGGAAGCAATTTATGCTATTCAATCCCGGATGGCTTCCACTCGGAGCCAATCAAAACGCAGGAAAATGTGCATCATCCAATCATAATCCTTGAACTTGGTAGCCTTTGAGGAATATTTTTACTCGACTTGAATTTCAAATGGCTTTTACTACGAGAGAAACAGACACCATCCAACCGTTATCCCTAAAGTTTAAGTTATGATTCCCACCTTATCCAGTAATCAGCTGTCGGAAACATCAAACTTTGATCGAACTCTTCTGAGTAACATGCGCATACTTTCTGTTCGTGACCATGGATAAAAATAACATTTAAACTTAACTTAAATTAATCACAAAGCAATCAATAGGTCCCACTGGTCCATGGTTACTGTTGCTACGTCCGACAAGCCAAAACATTTTATCGGATTACGGCATCAAAACAAATGTTGATTGCTAAAAATTATATATGGTTTGGATGTATGTTATGCATCCTAGGAACAGATTTGAAGAATTGGCAATAACAGCTAAAAATCTCCGTGAAATTCAGAGGTCTATGATTTTTGTTTGTTGGACCTGCCACATTCCTTTGGGAAAACTCTGACGCCCTGATTGGTGGAGCTACTGTTTAAATGAATTTGTGAATTCTTGTGCAAAAAGTACGTTTATGCCTTCCGGTCCACAAAACGGATTTAGATCTCCAATCTGACTTTACCTATACTTCAGTCTGTGGTTTTAATCACAAAAATATACCACGATATACGATACCTTTCCATACGTCTTTGACGAGAAGAAACCCAAACGATCATCCGGGAGAAGCATTAATTAAAGAATCGCGGCACCCCTGTATCTCGAGACCATCCCATTTCTTATCAATGAAACCTTTGTGCTGCGAAAATTCATCATTTCTGAACGTTTAGTTTGTATACTTTGTTCGGATTTTTAAACATATATACATTTCTGGGAAATTCATTCCCCGGCCCAGTCATAGTTCTTATATTCTATATCAAACCATTCTGCTATTTTCATCTTACATTTCTTGGCCAAGATTAGCACCGAATACTCTTGTGTATCGAGGTAACAAATTGTAACTAATTAATTTCTGGTGAACTCCGCTAGTGGGTCGATTTTTTCCCCCTCCAGGATCAATTTTTTTCCTTGGTCCCAAACAAAACTTTCCAATTTCCCGAGATCATTAAAATCTCATTAGGATTCTGACTCGCATTATTTTTAATGATGTGCCAACGCGAAGCCTATTTGTCTAATTCAATTAAGCTTCTTAGGTGAGGATAAGTCAGTGTAATCGTAAATTAACAGGGAAAAGAGAGGATCAATTTTTATTTTTCAAAAAAGGTTGTCGCAGCCAAAGACGATAGGCAATAGGCGATACGTCATTCCAAGACGGAAAGGAATTATGGGCATACAAGTAAACACAAATAATCAAGGCCTTTAAAATAGTTTCGTCGACTGCAAACAACATTGAATATCTCTCACTAAGTTCCATGTTCTTGATGAGAATAGGAAGCAGAAACAGAAGTCATCCCAGCTATTCTTGGACTTTGGAATGGCCTATAGACCTTTTTCATCATAGCAGATTCCTGATGCTGGTAAATATGGACCTTCCCCAATAAAATGACTTATACCGTCTGAAAGAACTCTTAAAAATCAGTAACCTTGGAAAATTTGAATGGCATAGATTCAAAATTCAAAAA
>JAAAQI020015236.1:0-19801 GCA_011800005.2 Stichodactyla mertensii | reverse complement strand
ACATAGCTCATAGCCGACGAGGCGCTGAGCTGCGCGCCTCGTCGGCTATGAGCTCATGTACGACTCGATTTCGTGGAATAATTGTTAAATGTTCTACATGCGGAGGGTAACGTCGAGGTGTGCCCTACATGTGCATGGTACCCATACTTGATCGGGGTATGTCCTTTATGGGCACGTTACCCGCACTAGATCGGTTTACGTCCTACGTGTGCACAGTAGTAGCGTACTAGATCAGGGTGTATCCTACTCGTGTTCACGTGTACTTGACTATGCGTTCAATTGCAATTGAAGGTTTCGTAATTTTTCTACAAAGGTCCAGATCAGGTCGTCTTTACGATCCCTCCAACAACCTATGCCTCAGATATGAAAAAACTCCTGACAAGCGGCGACTGCTCAGATGTCACACTCGCATTCTCTGCTGGCGACTTGTCTTTCAAGGCCCACAAAGTTATCCTCTGTATGGGATCCACTTTACTTAAGAACCTTCTCATACAAGAGCGCCGTTCAACAAAGGACCTGGAAAATCACCAACGCGGAGCTCCTTTTTCACAGGAGAAAAATAAAGTTGCTACAAATTTTCTTCGACTCGATTTAAAATCAGATCTTCAGGATGCCTTTGGTCACTTGTTGGACTTTTTATACGCATTTGAATTCAATCTCAGTTCACAGAGCAAGGAATCAACTGTCGTGAAAGTTTCTGAAATAGCGCGGTATATCAAGATACCAGAACTCGAGGAATGCTGCCAAAACATTTTGCGAAAAGAAGATTATCTTAATAAGAAAATTTACGAAAATGTTAAAGACAAAAAGAACACGATAGCAAAAGAGTTGTTCGTCAATAAACCTCTCCTTGCAGATGTAAGTTTTGTGGTTGAAGGAACTCGTGTTTTTGGTCACAAAGCTGTGCTGATGGCGAGATCAGACGTGCTAGCTGCCATGTTGGGCGGAGGATTCAAGGAAAGCAATACCACTGAGGTATGGTTAGTTTTATCCTTATCAATCACAGCTAGGAAGTACTTTTATCCAATTTCCTTGAGCATACACCATTTATAATAAACGTTGATAACGATAAATCTGAAATGGTTGATCTGAGACCGAAAGGAACTGTGGGATGTTGAAAGTTCATCTCAATAAATATTGCAAATGCACAGTTGTAATTAAACTGGAATGATGCTGAATTGCTAATACGTCACTAGGAAATCGAAGGCTTACTGAATGAGAGTTTATCAGGTCTGGTGTGACTTCACGTGACATTACGTAATGCCCTTTTCTGATTGGACAATACGTTTTTGGAGGCAAAACAAATTCTCTTGATTACGACGTTTGTTTTGCCTTCAAAAACGTATTGTCCAATCAGGAAAGGGCATTACGTAATGTCACGTGAAGTCATACCAGACCTGATAAACTCTCATTAAACTGTAAATGCATAGTGTAATCATCGCTGGAATGATACTGATTTGCTAATGTATAGGACGTCGCGATCGATAAGCTCATCTTATTAAATATTGCAAATGTATAGCTGCAATCACGTTTGAATGGTGTTGAATACCCAGTATTCATATTCCTACCTGTCTAGATCTCAGATCGACCATTTCAGATTTCCCGTTATCAATATTTATTGAAATACGTGTGTTTTAAAGAAAAGAACGAGTGAAGAGAGTTAGTTGGCTCAAAGGTATCTGGGATTGTTTGAGGGGTTCAGGAAAACAAAACAATTTTCAGGATGTTTTCTCGTCAAAAAATCCTGTATTTTTCTTGGAGCGTACCATCTCATAGAAAATATCTAAATTTGAATTTCAAACCACGTTCTATTCAGCTGTTCTGAAACCACGAGGAAAAGTACCATAGTGTGTGATCGCACGGCTAAGCACAGACAGCCCATGTCTTGGCAAAGCAGATCATGCGTTCTGTCGTGTGATATTCTTAAATTACAAAGGCATCAGTTTAGCGGTCTAAATCCCATATTAAACAACTGCGATCTAGATTTCTTACGGAGCTATGCCACATCTCTTTCAAGTTTGTTTATAATTAATTCTTTTGACAATTCAAGGATCGACACTCCCCTACGCCTACCCCCCACCCCATAGCCTTCACGCATTATCGCATAATATATCTGATATTTGATATCTGTCGACAGGTTTATATACATGACACATCATCAACTGCCTTCGCTGCAATGCTAGAATATCTCTACACAGACTTGTTCCCGACATCTCCAGCAGACACCAGACAACTGCTTGTCTTAAGTGACAGGTTTTGTTTGCCTAGACTGCGCTCTCTTTGTGAGCTTTCTATCTCGCAAAAACTGACGACAGAAATCAAGAAGAGAGTGCAATTGAGTAACGACACGTGTAGTGACGTCATCGAGACGCTGCTCATTGCGCAGGTATAGGATACATTGCATCCTGGTTATCGTAAACAACAAGGCTTTACTAGTCAGGACACACTACGGAAAGGTCGCTCGGTGACGCATTATAGCAATTTCTATGAAGGCTGGAACACACGATGCGACCTTCCCTGCGACGTTGCATGGCGTTGCCTGCGACGAGGAAACCGCAGTGTGTTCCACCTGTGCAAATTGTTGCGTCGCAAAAGCAGAACTCGTTTCTACTTCTGCGACGTTGCCGGCACTTCGCGCATTTGTTAGGGTGAACACACGGTGCGATTCTCCACCGTTGCAATCACCGTCGCATGAAACGTCTCATCGTGTGTCCGAGCCTTAACAATCCCTGTGACATAAAAGATCCTTGATTCTTGCATGTCCCTGCAGTAGAACTGTCCCTGACGACCTGTCACACGCATTCAATCTGCTTTGTCAAACATTTACAATAACTCGAGAAATGAGTCCGCATGTCTAGTTTCAGGGAGCTCATGAACACATGCTTCTCGATGGCTGTTTAAATCATTTTTTTTTTCGCGTTAACTTAGTACTCGCTATGCGCATGTCTAACTTTCGAACCACATCCCACATGCACTAAGGCAATCAGAGGAGTTTATTCAGAAGCATTCACGTTACCCACTGATCATAGCAAGGGGTTAATCTCACTTATCGCTTATTTTCGTGGTTTTTTTTTTTATTATTATTAACAGGCTCACAACGCCACTCAGCTTTACAAGTGGTGTGTGTTCATCATCAAGACCAATTTCCCAGACTTCGAGTCCCACGAAGATCTTGGTCTGCTCAAGCCCAAGGATAAGGAGGACTTGGCTGACCAGAGATGGCCACCGCAGTCATACCTTCAGCAACTTGAGGCATACAAGAAAAAGGTTAACAGAGAATGAGACTAAAAGTACGCAGTACAACATAATCTAACTTTTTACCGCTTTTGAGGCCGGCCAAAAACGCCTGAGGCGTTTATGGCGGCCTCAAAAGATACACGTTTTGATGAGCAAGTGTGGCTTGATTGGGTTAGTGAACGGTCTACTTTGCAAGAGGTCTGCATTTTGATCCTCATTGGGCCAATACATTTGTTTTAAGGAGTAAGTGAGGCTAGGTTGGTTAGTGTGCTGCTTGCTAAGCAAGAAGTCCTCAGTGGCCTCAAACATTTATTTTAATTATAAAGAGCAAGTGTAGCTTGGTTGGAGTTTTTGCTGCCTCAGTGCTATTAAAGCAAGCTCTTCGCAGCCGTTCTAAGTGTTTGTCAACTACTGACGGCTGCAAAGGATACCATATTAAAGAAAGATCTCCAAAGCTTGATCCAGTATTGATCCTCAGTGACTCTACGCATGCTACACAACATTAAGAACATATCTTAGTTCATTAGCCTTAAACAAATTTGCCGTTTTTCAAAATATGATATTTCAAAATTGGAATCGAAACATCGCTTTTTATTTTCCTGTGATTAGTCAATACAACATTAAAGCAATAAACGAAAAAATTATAGTATTCATAGTCGCGATTTTTAGATTCCCCCATGCAGCCTTTCGTTTGTTGACGGAGAAACACTAAACAAGGAACGCGGCTGAAAGTTACGTCCATGTTTACCGGTAAACAAAGAAATAAGGTCTGGAACCAAGACTTTATTTTATGTCGAAGTCACTGAGAGTATTCTAAGACTACCGCCGAGCCAGAAGTTCATGACTAATATCCAGTTTAGACGTCGAACATTTGTCGCGTCGAATGTAATTGCCTTTGAGGTCGACTGCAATTCCATTATTCAAACGCCGCACTTAATTCTTCTGCTTGCAATAATGCTCAATGCGAGCACGTCTTAACAAAAGCTAACGATTTTACTCATGTTGGCAACTGTTATGAACTAGTATTTCGTTGCCAAAAAATACAAGTAACATGTACGCCCCGCCATCTTGCCTTCGAGACGACGCAACTGCGCACTGTTTTTTATCCATAGCCGCTGTATTATTGAGCCTTCACACTTTATTGCATTACATTTGAACGAACTTGGTCGTTTCGTGCTACTGGCGTAGTCGAATTTAATTTTCTGTCGCATTTATCAAATCTGTCGAATTCAGTTGGTTCAGAAGTCGCACTTGTCATATACGAAATGCAATCATCAGATGCACGCTTACGGCATAAACATGAAAACGAGGTTTAAGAGACATGACTTCGTGTCACGTAAATTGAAAGACTGTCGTTATGGCGGACAGTACGTGAAGTCAAAGTTTTTCTAGAAGATATCCCTAGATTAAAACTTTCAGATTTTCAGCGAACAGTCCATGGAAACCTTGATGGTACTGCAGCTGGCTTTAGAATGTCGTATTAAGCCAGTAAAGCTGTGTTTATAATCTTAATCTGAAGCAAAGTGCACGGAAAGTCAAGTAATATTCCTATTACAGTTCAAATGTACAACATTTGTGAGATGAAAAGACATTGCTAGTCAACTTCGTCTCCATTTTTGATTCTGATAGTCCCTAGGCCTCATTTTCATGTTTATGTCGTAAAAGTGTATTCGACGCGGCAAAAGTTCGACGTCTGAACTGGGACTAAAGTTTTATAACATAGTATCAGATAGTTAAGTAATACACTCCTTAGAATCAAGTACAAGGAACGTATTCAACCAAGTATCATTTATTCAAAAAATTTACTATTAAAATGAAGCGAATTAATAACTATTCTACCATAAATAACAAATCAAATAAGCGAATACAAGCTAAAAATAAAATTTTACTTTTCTAAAGATAAAAAATATTAAATCACTGTAATATAGTTTATATTATAATCAAGGGTATAAATTACTCTCGCTTTAAAGAGTACTTCTATTGCAAGTTTTTCTTAATTAAAACAATGAGAGGAGAATATCCGCACAGACAGAAGACATCTAGTTTTGAAGAAAAAAGAAATGATTATTCTGCCCGCAGTTATGGGGACAAAATTTCCGCAATTTTGCACATACATGAAAGACTGATATTCTGTTCGCATTAAGCCCGTTTACAAGGGCGATAACTTTTTTTCTGCGATGCAAAAGCGGGTGTAAAATATCCGCGATTGTCGATTGTAACCCCATTTGCACGGCGAGCCTAGCTGGCAAAACAAGGATGACTTTCGGAAAGATGATTTTATATTTCAGCAAGGCAAGGATAAATTTTGAGTGTAAACAGTAGTGTTTTGCCTTGCCTTGCGTTTCCAAGAAAAGCGACTAGACAAGTACGTGTAAACCGTTCTTGTGTTGCCGAAAATAGGATTATCCTTGCCGAAAGTTATCCTTGCCTTGCCGTTCATTTCCCAGTGTAAATGGGGTTTGTAATGCGATTTCTAAATTCGCGTCACCGATGAATCGCCGTTGTTTCGAAGATGTTTGAACTTATAGCGATTTTGCGGCGATTTGTATTCAAAATCGGTACTCATGTTTACACGCGCCGGATTTTTGATGGCAGCTGAATCGCAGCAAGAATCGAAGAAAAAATCGCCCGTGTAAAGGGACCTTTAGTGGGTTCTCATGGCAGCCATCTTGTGGGGGAAACAAAACTGGACAGAATGTTTCTGACCCACAACTGATCCAATATGGCGGCTGTGAGAACCCTATAAACCAAACGCATTTATTCTCTTATCAAATTCGAGGAAGATTGCATTCTAGCTAGTACTGAACTTGCATAGAGCCTACCGCCAACTGAGACAGAATTCAACCGAGACAGACAGACAGAATTCACTCAGGCAGAATTCAACTGAGACAGACAGACAGAATTCTATCAGGCAGAATTCAACTGAGACAGACAGACAGAATTCTATCAGGCAGAATTCGACTGAGACAGACAGACAGAATTCACTCAGGCAGAATTCGACTGAGACAGACAGACAGAATTCTCTGTGAATTCTCTGCTTAATAAAACCTAAGTAGTTAGGAAACTCCACCCTTGCTAACAAATCAATAGACCTTTACCGAATTCGTTTCGATCATCACGAAACAATGGTTTCAAGTCGAGGTTGGCCTTGACAAATAAAAGAATCAAGTTCAGTCTCGACTTGGAACCATTGTTTCGTGATCATCCAAGCGAATTTGGGAAGACCTATTGAGAGTCACACATCTATGTTATAAAGCTCTTAACTAATCACATGAAGACAACAGGTATAGCAGTATGAAGCAGCCAACTATACTCCAAGCTATGGCCCAGTGAACATACCCTAGTGAGAGTCGCAGTATAACCCAATAATTCCAATGAGTACTTCATTATTGTATTGAAGATTGTAAGATAAGAATACCGTGCGGTGTGTGTCAGGATAACTGTTGTGTGAAGTTGGCGGGGAAGACACCTTTGAGTCCAGACGATTCCAAAACACCCATCAGCCATCCTTCGTCCTGTTACAAAAAAAAGAGAGTTATCATTTAGATAGCGTCTTGTGGCTTGATAATGAGGGGGAGGGGTGTTGGAAAAATATTAATGGTCTGGTTTATGGTTAGATAAATGGTCAAGAGCACCTTGACTCGTAAGGAGTGAAAAGGGACGGAGACTAGACAAGAAAGAGGAACAGGAAGAGAGAGAAGAGGTCCAGGAAAGTACTTGAGAACGATAGGAATAGTAATATATCCTCACTGAATAATCATTAGCATGTCGTGGAGATTAGGTTATGGCGCGAGATCCGCGACTGCTAACGATGCGAGGTAAACAGCGAGGAAGAAGAGCATGACCACCGCCGCCACCAGCCCTGGGGGTGGGTGGGTGGGGCAAAATTTCGGTTCTGAAGCTCCGAACGACAAAGTGCGACAAGGGATGTGTGGAGAATCAATTTATACTGCTCCATGCTAATTAATTATTATTCTGTAAGAATGTGCTTTAATAATAATGGGGGTATTTATACAGCGCATTTCACATGCTAAATAATGGAAATGTTTTTCTATATGAATATAATCAAATGCGCCATTAACTTGATCATCCGAGCCACGTGAAGGTCTGACCATTTGCAGATGTAATCACAAAGGCAGCACCTTCTCCTCAGTTATTTTAAGACCCTGAGTGTTGGTCCGGCCGGGGCTTGAACCCACGACCTCCCGCACGAGACCGATGCTCTACCAACTGAGCTAATCGGGTGGCGGTTACAATGCTCATTCACTTGTCAGTGGAGGACTTTACGGGCTGCATATTAAGGTGTCATTGGCAGCCACGCAACTTACAATTACGAGTGGATAATTAGTATATTAGTATGTTATGCCTCCAATTGGGGTAGGCTGTTGAACCAGGAGACAATCCCTAACCTGTTCTTCGGGGTCATCGAATTCTACAACATAGATGACCTCGCCTTTCTCAAAAGACAACTCGTCATCATCTTCCGCAACGTATTTGTGAGTAGCACGAACCTAGATTAAAAAAGATAGAGTAATAATGAATAAAGAAAATACAAACTCATGGGAGATTCTAAGGATTTCATCACAATCCAGTTCTAAGTGGTCTTCGCACTCTGATTCCCACTGCGCAGGCACGAAATCACAACTACAACAAACCTACTATCTAACTTAATTTGTTTGCTCTGTTTTTCCCGAATCCTCAAAACTGATGTGGAATCACGCGGCAAAACCCAGAAGGTACGATTACGCTAAGCTTATGGAAATTTTTAGAGGCCATACCACGCTAGAACACTGTAATATTTTTTACAACAAAGAGCAAAGCAAAGCAAACTGGTTAACGCTGCGAGAATGAGAACTACTGAATGAACCGCGTGTAGTTAGAGAAGGATCAAGTAATCAGCTGTGGTATGGACTCTAATTTTTCATGAGCAACAAACCAATCAGAGCGCGCGAATCTTAAAAGTTGTGGTAAACACTGATCATTACCATGTACGTATGTATGTAGAGCAGATTTCGTACGACTGTGAAAAGCTCGCTGCACGGTAGGTGCCGTAAGCATGCCTTGCCGTGACCGTGATGTTTTCTAGAATTTTGACGTACCTTGTCGTGGCTTGACCGTATCACGACCGTGTTCGTACCGCAACCTTTTCACAGTCGTACGAAATCTACTCTGTCTCTTACCCGATACAGATAAGGGATGTCAAGTGCAGGTGGTGGTTCCTCAGGTGCTTGGGGTGAGGTTGATTCCTTTAGGATAAAAATGGGATGGGATGAAATAATTAGAATAGATGAAACGATGGGATGGAACGAAAAGATTGGATGGGTATAAAAATGGGATGGGATGAAATAATTAGAATAGACGAAACGATGGGATGGAACGAAAAGATTGGATGGGTATAAAAATGGGATGGAACGAAAAGATTGGATGGGTATAATGACAATTAATATTGCATAATTTTTCTACTTTTTGTTATCACTATCATGATGGACAGATGGAATGGGTTGAAAAATTGGAATCATTTCATAGACTATTACTAATTTTGTTATTATAATTATTTATAATTATAATACTCATGAATAATTAATGAGGCCAAAACAATAGAAAATCATAAGCGTGGAGGAGCTTGTATATTTCATACAGTATCATGCTGATTTGCATAAACTTTAAAGACAATTTTCTCAGCCCAATTCACATGTATGTTCAAAATTTTAGTCCAACACGATCTAGCTAACCTAGACGTATCATAAGCAATTTACAATATGCGTGGCCATGCTGTATTTGATCTACAATCTCTCACCTGCGGCTTGAGCTTGTATATCAAATACAGCATGGTCACTCATATTGTAAATAGTACTTACACAACAAAGACAAAGAGCATCCCAGACATCTGATGTTTTGGTTTCAATCAATCAAAGTTTCAATGACTTACATTGTAAATTAGGAATTATCTTGACTGACAGAAGCTGAAATCCCAGTCGTTCAGAGGTGTTTAGTTTGCATATTTATAAAAAAAGCGTATGAACCACCAATCATTAAAGTTATAATTCTATTAAAGTTCTTACTGGGGTGGCTGTAGATAGTACAGGTCTTGGAGCAGGTATTGGTGGCACAACAGCTTCAGTTTTTCCTTCTTCCTGGCCATATGGTTCTGGTACATTGGGTGAAGCCGGGGCTTCCTGGTCATTTTCTTCCTGGTCTTTATTTGAATTATCAGCATCTAATTGGTGGAATGGATTAGTTGCTGCACATTTTTAAATTAAAAACAAAATAGAAAAAAAGCAAAGGTTAGATTTGTAGTTGCCTTCCCCTCCCTCCCTGACCACATACACTCTTTACAAACTGTTAGATTTTTTCATGGTCCCATTAAAAGCCCACATAACCCCCATCAATTATAAATAATGAAAGGTCTCTCATTGACACATACTTACTTTCCTCCTCCTCCTCTACAATTGTCTTGCTTTGGACATCAGCTGAATCAAACAAAACAACCAATTCATACAATGTAACATGTACTGTATGTAGAATGTATGGTATATACAATGAATCAATTGACTAGCACATCAAACAATTGTCTCATGGAATGGAAGCTGTGTACAGAACATGCACTTGACAGCATTTAAGGGCTACATGTATAGCAGTATTTGAATCTTAAAGCTGTGTCACACTACTATTACCATAATGAATGGTTGTTTAATTTCATGCAATTTGCAATGCAATAGCCATAGCATTGGCAGGATCTTTGTAATTTATGAAGTTCTAGAAATTTGAAGTCAAGCTGCGGGGAGTACAGTGTATAAAAAGTAACATATGCACTAGTCAACTGAAACCCCCAACCACAAATCCCCTGACCACCCCCCAGGGCAGGGAATTTAACATTCAAATAGTATTAAATTTAGCACTTTCCCCCGGTCCCTGGAGATAGATTTGCTGGTAAAATGCTCAAAGTTGTTGTTTTTAAAATTGTTAAAACTAATGAAGTACACATCAAATTCTTCACATCTCCATGCATGTATGATGTTCAAATGCATGGTCTCACTGTGTTGATTCCCCACCCTGTCCAAGGGGTCAGGGGTCAGGGGTCAGGGGTTTCAATTGACTAGTGCATAATTTTTGTGATGCTTTATGTATGACCACTACCATATATTTCCACAGACCAGTAACACTATCCTGATATTTTTAAATCAGTCTTTGCTACTGTTATTCCTGAAATTACCTTCAGATTCTTCAGATTTCATCTGGTTTTCATTACATGCGACAGCAGTTCCTTGTTGAGGTTCTGGCTGAACTGACCCTGAATTGGAGAGCTGTTCAGCTTCATCACTGTCTGATATTGGGTTAGTGCTACAGTGATTTAACAGAGATCTGTTAGACTAGCTAGCACTAACAGTCTTGTGATCTTCCTAATTGTTTATATGACCACTGGAATGAACCATGGTGAAGGGTGAAGATCTAATATTTTGTGGATATGTTTTAGAGCAGGTTGGATTTATTTTAAGACCCTGAGTGATGGCTGGATTGAACTCAAGACCTCCCACACAACAGATCGATGTCAAGCCAATTACATCAAATGATGAAACATCATTTAAACTCTCTTAAAATAAACTAACCTTGATAGTTGAAAGGGTCTTCTAGTTGTATGTGTTCCAGATGATGCCTCCACAACTAGACCATCAAGAAGGTCATTCATCTGTGTTTTAATCTGATCACAAGATAGAAAAATATCAACAAATTATAATCATCAATAATAATATGCTTTAGATTAGATTCCATTTAAAGGCATACATATTTCTTAGGTTATTTTGGTCAATTATTCATCGTCTCTGATAAAAGGACATCATCATCTTGAGAAATAAGAACAGTTGACTCTATTGACCACCTTGCATTAGTAAATTACTGGCTGTTATTAATTTTAAGCCCTGGTTAATATATAAATTTTATACGAACCTTAGCTGCTTCTCTATGATAAACCGCCTCAGCATTAAAAATACTTTGGAAAGATGACACATAAAATGCAATCCGGCTGTGAATAAAAAGTATAAAAAAATCAATTCTTTTGCTTTTAGTTGTTCATCTACACATACAGAAACCTGGTTTTGGAACCACCAGTTATATTTCTACTAATTTATGGATGGCTGCATTTAATGCTTAATTACCCCCACCAAAACTTTCATACACCTCCTGTCATTTCCTCATGCATGCATCCAAATAATAACAGTTTATTATTCCCTTATTGGTGTACAAGCTAAGAAAGTACTACAAATGAAAGATCAAGACATCAATTTTATCATGAATGGAAAGTCATGTGATTGTGTGCAATATATATACCTGTCATAAAGAGCTGGGAGTTCTTCATACAGTTCAGCATGCAGTTTTGTATAGACTGACTTGGCTTCACTGAATTCCTCTTGAGACTGTGTCAAGGAAAGGTTGCTAGTTACATGACAAGTAAAATACTAAACAGGTTTACTTTATGCATACACGTAACATCTTGTTGCATTCTGTGATCTTTGCAAACAAAGTCCACAATGTCAACACAAATTGTCAAACATAATAGAACAGTTTTCATATGAGTGACAGCACTGACTTAAATGTACAGCACATATACAGTACAGTGTGCTGCCAGTAACACTTAAATGGCTTCCCATTGCTTTTGTGTGAATTGATCATCCAATCACAACCACATACCACAGTTACCATTATGGTAAGGTATGGTACAGCAACTGCCCAGCACAGCGACAAATTCAATGTATCGTTTCCCACTCAAATGAAATCCATTCTATTATGTAACTAAATTGAATTGTAGAAATACTAAGATCAAAACAACTGAAAACACTTCATACTAACTTGTGTTAATTTCTTTTGGTCTGCATTTTTCCCTTTGGCATTGAGTGCCTGTCAGAAAAGAAAAAACAAGAAAATATTGAGTTAGCCTTTACTTACTCAAGCAAGGGAACAGGTAAGAGTTTTTTTATTAATGTAATTAAGAAAAGAACCCCATGACAAGAGCTTATATTTGGTAACTTGAAAGCACAATTTTCAAATGAGCACAGCACAACTTTTTTTAAAAGCTTTGCAATTATGACCACTGAGATACTTTTTTAAAAGCTTTGCAATTATGACCACTGAGATATGTCTGTATGGCAGTGTACTGTATGAAAGAACCAGATTCTTCAAGGGATGGAATACTGTTGACAATGAAGGGATTTGCTCCATATTCTAGTCCAAAGTATTGGTGGGAGCAGCTGTATTCATGATCACCTATATCCCTCGACATCTCCCACTGCAAGTACAGCAATAGACTGATCCCGCCAACACTAGCTCCACCAATGAGAGCTTTAAGTATTCCCCAAAGGAACATGGAGGTTGGACAAACAAAACTACATGTACAAACATCTCGATTTCAGGGACATTTAAATATTTATTGGCTATTTGTGTCAATGTTTTCCCAGGTACATCATAAAACTAAACTGTATAAGATTTTTAATAATCAACATTTATTTCATAGTGCAATTTCGATAAAAAGTTTTGGCTTGTTTGATGTAGCAACAGTATTGGGGAATACTGTACATCTTAGATTTAATGGTGCATTATATTTCCTTAGAGGTACATGTAGATATGAAGCATACCTCAAAGTTATGTCTTAGTCGATCATAATCAACCAGCTTCCTAGCATGCTTGTTAATTCTTGCCTATATAAACATGGATTAAAAATAAAGTAGTTAGTATTGCGCAGTTAAATTAAGTATGTGAATCACTTACATGTACTTAATAGACCCTAAAGGCCTTTTGCTTAAAATGGGAAATCACACCATGTATCCGCCTGTGCAACTGTCATGTGTGACGTCACAGAAGTAGAAACAAGTTCTACTTTTACAGGACACATGATTTCCTGGTGCTTGCAAGCAACATCCCAAACAACATCGCAGGGAACCTCTGACTGTGTGTCTGAGCTTTACACATTAGTCACAGACCTTGCATTAATGACGTGATAAACAGGGCCTGCAGAGTGAATTTTTGATTTGGGGAACCAGGGAAGGACCGAGGCAATATGTTGTAAGAAAAGAAAAAAAGACATTTACTAAAAATCATTCTGTGTCTAAGACCTGAAATTTCATTTTCGACTGTCATTTCGCTCAATTGCACCATCCAGTAGTCACAGTAAATCAATTTAAAATTTCATCAAAATTATTTGGGGGCTATTAAGAACCATTTGTTTTCCCTCACACAACTACACTTGAGACATATTTATATAAAATTAGCATAATTTCTAATGCAGCACCTACATTTTGTTTTACATTACCTTGATGTCTGGAAACTGACTTTGATATGCTGTTAAAGGACCCAGTACTTCATCCTGGAGCTTCTCTTGCAGATCTGTCCAATGCATGTGCAATGTCTGCATGCGCACATAACAATGAAATTCAAATCAGGTATTATTGAGTCAGCTTACTGGTTAGTCATGATGCATGAGATAACTATTTATCAATTTTATAGATATAGATGAAACACTGGGATTTCTCCTGTTCCTAAAACTTTGTACATCATTTTTGTCCTTCACATGTGAGGATAGCATGTTGCCATGACTACCCTTATATCAAACAATTACAAATGGCCTTAAAATTCTTCTTTGATCTTGGTTATTTTCATTTTATTCATAAAATAAATAGAAGATTACATGGCTGCTTAGAGACATGAATTTCATCTTCTCCTATTGAGTATTTCTCAAAATGTGTTTGTGTGAGAGATGAGAGAGATCATCAACACTTGAAGATAAAATTCATAACTCTGCACACCATGTAATATCCTCTAATTTAATGAAGATATATGTTACATTATACTTACATCGAGTAATTGAAATACAATATCCCTACTGGCCCAGTCAGGCTCATAAACTTCTTTTATTGCTTCTCCAAACTCTAAACTTGCTGTTATCATAGCTGTCAGAATTATGCAATGAATGAGTAAATGATCAATGGATTACAGACTTATGTAGAGGTACATGAGGAATGTACAGGAAATACTACCCACTCCTATACAGTCACACACTCAGTATATCATAGGACTAATATTGGATCCCTGGTGTTCAACTAATTTCCTATTAATATATTTTATTATTCATTCAAAATATATACTCGTTTCTGATTGGCTGAGAACCCCTGATCAATTCTCCATGACCAGAGGTCATCGTCCTACAATTTTTTTGGGCTGTACTCTGATGTCACAGCACATCTTGCAAACACCATATTAAGTAATAATTCAATAAAGAAAAATCAGTTTAATTATGTTTTTATATTATATATTTTGAATGACTAATAAAACAATTATTGGATGAGGTTGAGTATGATATGAAGAATTATGCAGACCTCAGAGGCTGTTATCTGCCTTATCCTACAGCTTCAGCGGATAACAGCCACCTTGGTCTGCATAATTCTTTATATCATACTCAACCTCATCCAATAATTGCTTATTGTATTTATGTATACCTTTGATGCACGCATTATAATTTTTGAAGTCTTTTTGAAGTCTCTGAGCTGCTGCCTATAATAATAAATTAAACAAAATATACAGTATCACAAAAATTACTTTGAACATAAAAAAATAAATAACAAAAACAAGGCATTGGTTCGTTAAAGCCACACTGTAATATTTTATCAATTATACATTAATTGAAGATGATAATAGATTGATAGGTTAAATACTTGTGGTTTTGTAAAGATCTGATAAGTATTTCTTTTTCAGTGAGTTACTGTAAATATGAAGTTACTGCCCACCTCATACATTCAGATCTTTTAATCATATACTGTTGCAAGGCAGCTATATTTACAAATTGGTAGGTAAAACATCTACAAATTGAAAGTCGGAAGACGTTTGAGGAAAATCATATTACTGAAATTGAAACTTGAGTATTTCCTGTGAGGCTTGAAGCGTGTCTTTTCTTCGACGCAAATGGATTAAATCATTAATCCCGATGTGTTTTTTTTCGATTAAAACTACACAAGACAGGTAAGGCAGCCACTTAGATAACACATAGTTATTAACTATGGATAACACAATAAGATAAGCAAAACAAAATTAAGATAAGAAAAATAAACTTTGTGTATAGTACGAGTGACACTGACAAACCTGTTGTTTATTGAAGTTCGCTACAAATTCATCAAAGGTCACATCCTTCGTTTCGTTTGCTTTCCCTAACTTTTGCTTTACCTACGGAATAATTTGGGTAATGAATGGATAAGAAAGTAAAAGCGAAACAAGGAGGCAGAGCTAAGAACAAATCATTATACACCCTGTTACGTACCACACGAACAATTTCACTCGGAAAACTGCCAATAAAAAAGTCATAAAATCGCTGCTATAAAACCAAAACTAAGGCAGTTCTCAACTCGAATAACACGAGGGAAGTTTATTCATACCTTTTCTCCAGCACGTTTGGCTCGTTTCGACGTAATACTAGCTGTTCTAGCTAGGAATCCTTTCTCAGAACTCTTCTCTCCTCTGTCTGCCATTTTGTCAAAATCCCTTCTTGCGGTAGGTTACCGCTGGCGTACAGCCCAATATTTCCCTCGGGGGGAGGGACAAAAGATACTTTTGCTCAAAGCAAAATTGTATTCTTTTATTCCTTAAGAATCAACAAAAGAAGCATCTAGGTATTTAGCACAAATAATTATTCATACAAAGTTGTTTAAATAGATATCTAAACGATAGAAAGAGGGGATTTGTTATGGGTTTGTTTATTTTCTGATACTACCCCTCCCCTATAACTTTTGTACTATTTAATACTGATAGGCCTTACACATGCGCAGTCAGTGCATCCAAGATGGCTGGCCAGGGTGAAGGCGAAGGCGGAGATGGACTGCGCTATTTTCCGGAAGGCAGTCTACTCAACACGATGATCATCTCCATAACCGACTCCGAGAAGAGAACCAGCGACTATATAAAAGATCCCTACACCGTTTATTTGATCGAAACCAAGTAAGTGAGACTTGCAGAAAACTTTGACAGATTGATGAACTTTCGTGCTCTTAGTTAAGAAGTGGAGTTCAACCAAAACACTTCATTTTCTGGTCTTTCACGCTGGGTGAAAAGGTCGACAGGCAGATGTGAATGCTCATTTTACTCTAGTGCTGCTTCGAGTTGTGTTAGAAATGGCTTTAAGATATTTACTAGGTGGGAGAAAATAGTAAGAATCGGTTTTGAAACCTAATCTTAAAGCGAGTTTGTTTTAAAGAAAATGCGCGTTTTTGTAAGCCTTAGTTTACCATTGTCTATAAAATTAATTATATGCTATCATATTTCAAGATCTTTTGTATCTTTGCCTGATAATTTTTGTATTTTTTCTTTTATAATAATAACAGAAAACTGATTGTGCCTCATTAACTTTGAAAAAAGTTTCAAAGAAGCAGCTTGAACAAAGTACCTGAAATGCAAATTAAATAATGAAAAATCAAATCACTTGTTAAATTGATAGTTTGGATCATCACAGTAAGCCAGTTAAATATGAAGGCCTGTTCAAACACAAGGCATTTAATCCAACATTTAATCCAATGCATGTTGGGAGTATTTGAACCCCTCCAGCATAGAGGTTTCATGATAGAGACTGCCTTCTTGTAAGTGTAATGCTAGAATGTGCAGACAGACTTGGAGGAGTAAACAAACAGCAAACTTTGGTAGCAAAGTTGGTGCAGCTTTGCAGTAAAATTTTGCAATAAAGTCTCCAGTTGATATTATAAATATTGTTTACTAGTTTTTGCTTGTTAAAAAATTACTAATTGTTCAAGCCCTAACATCTTGTAATTAGGGCTAGAAGTAGCCTACTTCTAGCCCTACTTACAAGATGGCAGCCTAACATGTAACCTTTTATTGGATCCAACAATATTGAGACTTGTTTGGCACATCCTTTAAGCAGCTGATACTGCTGGTGCACTATTATTGATTAATAAATCCCACTCTGGCACTCTGGTGAATGAGAGGGGTTTAGGGGAGAGTCAAGTAGAATAATTAGACTTGCTCCAAGTCGACCTCTCTTGGATTCATAGGAGCAAAGAAGTAGAAAAAAAGCAAGCAACAAAATGATGTGTGAAGCCCATGTAAAAACTAAGTGAGCAAAGCAAGCAGTGGATGTGAGATTAGGCCTAGCATTGAAAATCATAATCTTAATTTGGGCTGCCTGTGCTTTAAGACCATGTAAACTAATATGAAGGCAAAGGACTTTTTGAAAGACTATAGAATGATGTGTGGGATATAATCATTACCTGAAAATCGACTAACTTATTTTTTTTAATATAATATCAGATATATAGATGGAGGACCCCCTGCTGGTGAAGCTGATATGTCATGTTATCTGTGGCGACGCTACAGCGAGTTTGAACTATTACGAAACTACCTTGTTGCAATTTACCCAGAGGTATGTGTATTTCATCTGATGAAAAAAGTTTAACTCTAAACTAGGGCAGTTTTCACAGAAATAATATAAATAATAAGAGAAAAATAACATTACAAAATAATGCACTTGAAGGCCTGTTCAAATATAAAGCATTAATTGAACATTGTGGGTTCAATGCATGTTGGGAGTGTTTGAACCCCTCCAGTTGAGTGTTGAGACAACAAGTTCAAACATTTCTTTTGGTGGAAGGTTTCAGGAAACAAACCCCACATCCTTAGTTCACTAGTCCAGTATGTTAAGCCTGGTTCACACTGGCAATGCAAGCACAAGTGCAAGCAACATACCATACACAGACTCGGAAGCATACTGCTCATTAGTGGTGCTTGTCTTTTCTCACCTAAAAGCAATACTGAGTCTGTGTATATTGCTTGCACTTAAGCTTGCATTGCTAGTGTGAACCAGGCTTTAACCACCACACCACAAGGACCAACCATGCTGGACAACACTGCCGGACAATGTTGTGTATGTGACAACTGCAGGGATCCCAGGGTATTATTTTCTCTATAGGAATGTATACAAATTTTTGAAATGTAGCATAAAGTAACTTAGGGCACTTTTCATATGATGTACATTGTATAGATTCTCATGGTGTGGACATGCCAGGATGGTGACTGTGTGGTTCCATAGATTTTGTTGATACAATGCAGTGACAGCTATTGCAATTAATGCCAGGACTTTTCAAAGTGATACTATGCAGTCTAGAGTGGATGCCAGAATATTTTGCATATAATGCTTATGATCATTTATCTTGACAGATCATTGTGCCTCCTTTGCCTGAGAAAAGGGTAAGCTATTGATATTAGTTTTCAGTTATTCTAGCATGAATACATATCTATGCACTGTATATGCTATGCTACATGTAGGAGTGCGAAGGAGCCAGGCACCACCAGTACCACTAGCCATTAAAAGGTGCGGAAAAACCCATCCCATAATGACTAATTTTGATGATCAGGTTATTTCTTCATTTAAAGGAACATGTAGTTTAACTGAAAGTTTTGTGAATAAAGTTAAATCCTTTAGGTTATCTAAAATCAAGAAACTAGAAACTTTTCTCAGTTGCTGATTTTCAGGTGTTCTTTTAAGTCATAAATGTATAATAATATGTATTAGGTTATTTTAATGAAAAAGATTTTTACAATCATGCATTTTCAGAACATGTATGAACAATGAAAGTTTTTTATTATGAAAAGGTCTACATTCCAGACGGTGAGTTAGGAGTGTTCATTGTACTAACGGTACATTAATTACTTGTCAGGCAAGTGTGAGTGGATTCAAGGTAGCTGGTGATAGGTTTGATCCAGATTTCATTGAGAAAAGAAGAATTGGTCTAGAGGTGAGTTGTTTTAGGTTACAATACATGTATGTAACATTGTACTGTGTGAACAATATGCTGCAGTGTGAATTTTTGACACATTTACATAATGTCATACGTCAAGGTTCATCCACTCTCATTTGGCCAATTTGTGGCCCATAACTTAGTGTACAGACCACCCACCTTATTGCAGTGTTCACCTTGCTTGCTTGGTCTGTGTGAAGTTATGGAGCCTTGTTTTTTCCCTACCTTTTTATGACCTGTGTGCTATATGCTTGGGCCACAAGTAGGTTGGGCAGTTAGAAAAATCTTGGCACATAGCTTATGGTATGACCCTCATGCTTGGTTAGTAAGAGATATATTTGTGTCAGAAAAGTACTTTGAATTTATGTAACTTCATTTCTTAATTTTAATCCAGTATTCCATGTGTTCTAATTAAAAGGAGACTGTTTTAAAGTCAGGAAACATGAAACGTGCATGCTAGGAAACATGCTCATGAAATATTGTTTTCACACTCAAAAATAAACTGTGTATCTTCATGATGCCATGTAATATCCTCTATGTATCTACCACAGAGCAGATTTTGTATGACTGTGAAAAAGGCAGCGGTATGGACCACAGTCATAATATGGTTAAGGCGTAGCAAGGCATGTCAAAATTCTGGAAAACATCATGGTCGCAGCAAGGCATGCTTACAGCACTGACTGTGCTGCAACCTTTTCACAGTCATATGAAATCTGCTCTACAGTATGTACATGTTCATCTGCTCCTGATGTCTTTTTGTGCTTATCAATTTGTCAATGCTCTGT
>JAAAQI020015125.1:0-19806 GCA_011800005.2 Stichodactyla mertensii | reverse complement strand
GGGGGGGGGGGGGGGGGCTGTGAAATTTTTCCCCTTCCCCTCCTACTTTTCCTCCAGCCCACCCCAAGGGATATTTACTGAACAGTCCCTTATCCATTTCATTAAAGGCATCCACAAATTAGAGTACATACATGTATATACATGAAACAAATAAAAAAGTATTATGTTATCATCTAAGTTATTGTGTAACAAACAGTAGATACGATCACTTCTGATTGGCTAATTTCGACTTGGCTAAAAATTGATGCACTGAAACAAATTCAGCCAAAGAAGTGATCATTCTTATGGTCTTATTGTAGCAGTTACCCTTATTAGAAACATTGAGAGCTAAACATTAAAAATTTATGAGAAAACTTCTGTCACTCCAAACTCAAATGAGAAGGGCAGTAGAGTTCGTGCTCAGTCGTTTTTTGGACTTTGGAAAGGTGAATTGGTTAAACGAATGTGATAAATTCCACTAACATGAAAATAAAAAAAAACCGATTCCGTGATATTTTACAGTCTTTTGAAAACTCTAATCTGGGAAATTCAAGATAATTCTTACAGTAGCATGAGACAGTGCCTTCAGTCTTGTTCTGGGTGGGAATCTAAACACAGTCACTGGTCGTCCAGACACATTCTGTTGGATCATGTAACCACCAATTTCTTCATCCTTAATGATTGGAACAAAAATCCAAAATAAGTACAGGACAGACAATTTTAAGAATGCATGTGTTTGGGAATCAAGGGTGGTGTAGTGAAAGCACACTTGCTTCTCAATTCTGGGGTCTTGGGTTCGATTCCTTGATTTGGCCTTTCATGTGAATAGAGTTCTTGTTGGTTCTCTTCCTTGATTCGAGGGTTTTTGTCCGGGTACTCTGGTTTTCCTTCCTCCACAAAACCCAACACGCTAAATTCCTTTGAGTTAGTCGTGCAATGACTCCTCTACCCCCAAACAGGACATGACTGGGGGAATACAGGTGTATCTACCTAGTACTATTCACTTTCTTATAAATCCCTGCCAGCAGTGTGAAGCACTGTCTTTTGTTTCCCCTGCCTCTTGACCAGTTTAAACTGCCCAAGAGAGGGAAACGTGGGGCACTGGATCACCAACCATTTCCCAGGGATGAGGGAATTATCTCATTTTCAAAGAGAAGAAATTCCAAATTCCCAGTGATGCTCAGGTTTGGGGTGGAAGCAGGAATGTGGGGGTTCATAATGACTGGTGCATTAAGCTATCTTAACTTACCCGACAAGCTGATGTGTTGAAGAGGCGGACATAGTTTCCATCGGGGTTGACCTCTAGGATTCTGACATTACCAGTATGACTGTAACATAAACAAAACAACATTATTTTGTACTTTGAACAACAAGAGTAGTTCTGTACCCACAGGAAATGTACTGTACTGACATAGAGCACATACACAGTATGGTATGCAGTAACACTGAAATGGCTTAATTCCAATTCATTTCTGTAAATTATTAAATTACAGTTACAATAGACATTTCCCAAATTCACTTGGATAATCATGAAACAAAGGTTGGCCTTGATAAACAAAAGAATCAAGTTCAGTCTCAACTTGGAACCATTGTTTTGTGATCATCCAATCCAAACGAATTCAGTAAAAGGTCTATTGAGTTCCAGATACTCTCTTGCTCTAGTGCTTCTTGACCTCACAGGGCCGTAGCCAGACTGAAATGTTTACCGAGGCAATCGACCGTCGAAGGTGGGAGCAACCGAGGGGATTCGGGGTCTGAAAAATTGGTAATAATAATAAAATCTGAAATTTTCCGAGGCAACTGCCTCGCTTGCCTCATCGTAGCTACGGCCCTGCCTCATATGTTCTTTGGTGCCTGTGGGGCTGTCTGCCAGGAAAAGAAGGGGACCTCTGATTCCTGGGGTAAATCACCAGTGAACACAGGTGCATGAAAAAATAGTAAGAAATATGTTTCCTACATACACAGTGGGGAAAAAATTTGAGCTTCTCCTGAGTATTTGTCAGGAAACCACTTTTGACTACAATACTACTGACAATTTGTATACCATTGGAACATGATTTTTAATAGTGCAATTAAGTAAAAAAATTCATCATAGGAAGAGTTCAAGTATCAACATCATATTAATAAATATCTCAGAAATGACCAGGCCAGCTGGTCAGAGTGAATTATGGTCAGAGAATTATAATAAATAGATAGTATTATCATTCTGATTAAAATCAACAAGTAATTATCTACTAAAACAACTAAGACCTTATATAAATCATCTAACAAAAAAATCATATTATATCATTTGCTGTTATTAAACTTCATTGATAAATCAAAATCGTTTATGCAATAATTTTTCATTTTTCTACTTTCATCTAAAGTGAATAACTAAAATCTCAAATAAAATACTAAAAATCTAATACTAATAATGTTATTACAGATGCATGCGGATGAGATGTAAATGAGTCATTATGCACTGTACTGACCCAATAGACCTCTACGACAAGAACATGAAAACGAGGCCTAAGGGCCTACAGAATCAAAAATTGACACGGAGTTGAATAGCAATGTCTTTTCACCTCACAAATTCTGTACAGCCGTACTGTGATAGGAATATTACTTGACTTTCCACAGACTTATTTTTCAGATTATGATTATAAACACAACTTTATTGGCTTGATAATCATTCTAAAGCCCACTGCAGTACCTTCAAGGTTTCCGTGGACTGTTTGTTGAAAATCTGAAAGTTTTGATCCAGGGATGTCTCATAGAGAAACTTTGTCTTCACTGTCTGTCATAATCTGAAATAATATAGGCCCTTAGACCTCGTTTTCATGCTCTTGTTGTAAAGGTCTATAGTCTCACTTGCATGATTCTTAAATTATGAAAGATTATCTCATTTTAGACTCAGCTGTAGAATAACAGCTATTCTAATAATTTTAAACTAATTCTAACAAATCAAATTTCTTATATAACTACTATAACTTTCTATAATAGATATTCTTTAATGATATAATAAATCTACTAGTAATAATCAATCAAATAAAAGCTCATATTTCAATTATAATAAATTATTTAAAAAAATTAGGAAATTTTTAAAAATCAACATCACCTACATCGCTGACATCATCTACACCTTCCTTACAGAGAGGAGATGGGATTTCTAAGGTGTGGAAGGGTCTGATAAGGATATATCATTTAGGGGTTGGTCATTAATTAGAAGGAGGGCTGGTACAAAAAGGGGGGCTGGTACAAAAAGGGCGGGCTGGTACAAAAAGGGGGGCTGGTACAAAAAGGGGGGCTGGTACAAAAAGGGGAGCTGGTACAAAAAGGGGGCTGGTACAAAAAGGGGAGCTGGTACAAAAAGGGGGGCTGGTACAAAAAGGGGGCTGGTACAAAAAGGGGGCTGGTACAAAAAGGGGGCTGGTACAAAAAGGGGGGCTGGCATCTTTTTATGCTCCACAAAAGAGGGGGCTAAGAGAGACAATGGGAAATTTAGAGGAAGGGGTTACCAAAATTCATGCAAGTAAAATTTGAAACACACCAGCCTCCCTATAATTGATATAAACTGGCCACCTACTTAAGTATGTTCCACTTAGAGAGCCTTTAGACTGGGTACATAGAGGTCTACTAGCTGCCTCCATAGGTAAGGTAAGCTTCCTAAGAGGATGCCATTAGGGTCATCACTCAACACTATCCTTATCACTCTTAGGATGTCTGCATAGGAGGCTTAGAAAAGCCATGCCCTATAGATGTATCTGTATTCCCTGGAACTTACATGTCTGATTAATATAGGCTCAAGCCCCAGCCATAGGGATTTCACGTGCCTATGATACTCTCACCTGTCTCTTCTGGGTAGGGGAGAGTATTGCAGATGCAAGGTACAGCTGGAGACTGTGCCTACATGATTGGCCAATACATTTGCAATGAAAAAATCAAAATCTAGAAATCAATATTCATGGAGTATAATTCTAGTAAAGTTCTTGTGAAAGTATCAGATGGTGGTGTTGTGTCGTTACTTGGTTTTTCCTGTTTCTCTTGTGTCAGTGGTCAATAACTCCAGTATACATAGTTGTCGCAGTGTGTCACAGTGCGTGGTACAGTGCGCAGATACCGAGACCTCCAAGAGAAACACAAAAAACCAATGTCAGACAGTTTACGCAAGTCATATAGTTGTAGAATATTTCATTGTCCTTAACTATTGAACTATCAAAAATTTGTCACTAAATTGCTTCCCATAAAACAGTTTTTCTTTTTAATACTTTACAGTGTAATGCACAATACCACATTAAATGTTACACATTTTGTGCACAGATGTTTTTGCTGCCAAATGAGCTTTTACATGCCTTTTTGTAAAATCAGACAGCTTTTTATCAAAATGTGCAAGTTTAACATACAATAACCTGTGCACAAAAGTATGCAAATACATTTAAAGTGGTTGTACTTTTGCATGTTGCATTGTACTGTCATCATGAGACACAATGTAGAGGTAATGTTAAAATCCCTTACCTTGAAGTGGGGCTGTGGTAGTCCACAAAGTTCGGCACATATGACCAGGTGTGGCGGTAAGGACTTGATGTGGTCACTGGTTCCAGGACAGGAGGAACAGTTCTGCTCACTGAAAGGGTACCTGGATGCAGAATGAGTATTATTCAAAATTTTTCATTTACTTTTATTTAAGAAAATAATCCATAACTTCTGCATGGGCCTTTGCTGAGAAAGACAAACAAGATGTATTCATTGTGGTTTAGCTTTGGCACAAAAATATGATGAACATACAATACTGGATGTTTGTACCGAAGCTATAGAGGATGGATCTTTTGAGGGGTTGCACCTCCAGGATTTTCTTGAATTGGGAGATGAGTGCACATCTATAACCAGGGACTTATTATAATTATAATAGACATCAAGCATGACGAAATTTCATACCTCTAATACCACAATCCTTTTTGAACTTTCTTTGATATTCAAATGTTAAAACTCCCGTGAGAATTCGAAGACAATAGTAATAATTTTGAAAATAAAAGAAACTACCAAAAGGGATTGTGGTATTAGAGGTATGAAATGTCATTATGCAATGGGTCTATTATTAATTTATTAGAATTTTTCTAAGTAATTTACCATTCAACTTGCCTAGATTAGCTTAGCTATTTGCAGGTTGATGGATTTTTGTAATTATATTAACAACAAGTTAAGCAATAAACTTGAACTTGAACTCAAGCACCAAAAGTATATAAAGTTAAATCCATAATTGACAGTCTCTGTAAGTTTCTCATCTCAGGAGGGCTGCGCTACCCCTCAAAAAATCTTGGATCTACCTCTGGTTTAGACCACAATGCATCATGTCCAATATCTCAGTAAAGGCTTATGGAGGAAGACTACAATTTTCACAGGTGTGGGGTCCATGGGTCTGAGTAGATTACAATGTGTGGCCTTACTTACCAGAGGTAGTTTTAGGTCTAGTAATGGGTTTATGTATCTTGGTGGTAGTTGATGCAGTAGATGGTGTGATTCCAAGAGTGCTTGCGGGACGCTTAGGCTCTGTAGTGACCATCTTGGTTCTTGGAGTTATTGTGTGCCAAGTGCGTGACCTGACAGGAGCCAAAGGAACTTGATTCTGTATTGCCAAGTTAAGTCTGTCAATCAAATACAAACAAATGAAATACTATAGACCTTGTGCAGTAAGGGATGCCCTAATTTGCATAAATGGAAAGCTTGATTACTGCAGGATTTAAACCTCGAAAATCATTACATCAAGTAGTGTACCTATTTTTTTGTATACATACCTTCTTTCTTCAGCTTCCAACAATGTTGCAAAGGCATCAAGCTCCAAATCCAGGGGTACATGAGCATTGTATGCAAGTCCAAGCTCTCGTACTTTGGCCATCAAGGCTTCCTGGAGCTCACGAAGCTTTGCTTCTAAATTCTTGATGGTATTGGCAGCCTGTTGACGTTCCATTTCCAGGGACTGGATCAGAGAGGAGTTTTGAGCCTCCAGACTAGAACACTGTAACAAGATACATTAGGTATATTAAAGTTAAAATTACAGCCAGGTGTTTTCAGAGGATTGAACTAGTCAATCAATCTTTAGAGCTTTTGCTTGCAGCAACATTATCATCATCATCAGTATAATCACTATCATCGTCATCTTCAGCAGTATCACCAATAACACCATCATCACTGCCTTAATCATTACCATCACCACAATCATAATCAGCCATCATTGCATCATCACTGCATTCATCATCCACGCCATCAACACCATCATTTTCCTCACCTTCACCATTGCCATCACCAGCACCATTTCTATTAGTATCACCATCATCATCATCACCATCACCATCACCATCACCATCATCACCATCTCCACCTCCACCACCACCACCACCACCACCATTACCAGCATCATTTCCACTGCCATCACCATCACCATCCTAGTCATCATCATCATTTTTATCCATACACATGACCCACCTTGGCATCCAGATTAATAATCTTTGATTGCAATGTTTCTATGTGAGCCTTCATGTGGATATTATCATCTGTAGCAGCAGCAAGATTTCTACTCTCATTATCTAACTGGATCTTCAGTTGATTCATCTAATAATAATAAACAAATAATCAATAATCAAAACATCAATTTATAACTTGTACTATATACCATTAAACTGGACAACTCAAGACACAGCATGTACTATTCACTAATCTCATCCATTCTCTCCCCCTGACACAATATATGATATACCATACACAATTTGAAGGTGCAAATGTATGCCTAAGGACCCCATTTTACAGAGCAAATACAGCTTGATGTACTTACACTATTCTGATGTGATATTTCAGCTTCTTCTTTGAATCGCCTCAGCTCATGTTGGCTGTGTAGCTTGACCTTGGCAAGCATGGCAGCCAGGTTTTCATCAATAATGTTATGCTCATGGAGTCGTTCTTCAGCTAGCAGTATTGTCTGGTCGGCTTCATTAAGACGAGCTCTCATTTCCGCCATTTCCTATCACAGGAAGAAAATTATGTGATTTCTGATAACAAACACAATGATAATTAATAAGGAAAGCAAGATTAGTAGCCATGAGAGTTTACAGAAATTTCCTCATTTGCACAAACTCCCCAATATGGTAGAAACTAGTGTAGACTGCGTCGGTTTATATAGCAAACAAGTTGATAGGAATATAATTTGTAGCACCGTGTGGAGTCCACACTGTGTTACAAATTATATTCCTATCAACTTGTAAACTCCCCAATGTATTATGCAAGTGTTTACAAGAGGATCAAAAGATGAAGACATGGCAGCCATGTTGGTGGTACAGACAGAAGGACAATGAGTAATCTTTTGTTAGTACCAGTGACATGACCGCAAAGTGCAAATGAAGAAAGCTGGGAAAAATGGAGGAAAAAATAAGAGGAAATGATTACTTTTTCATGAAGCTGTTGCTCAAAGCCTAGCTTCTCTCTCAGTTGATTCACATTTGTCTGTAAGTCAACTCTTGCTGCTGTTTCAGTGTCCAGTGCTTGTTGCGTCTGGGTCAGTGTTGACTGGAGTCCGTCCCGTTCTCGCACAGTATCCATATGTGCATTCTGGTGTTGGGTAGTGGTTACCCTTGCATCTTGAAGCAGTGCCTCTTTCTCTGCAATCACCCTATGTGCATCAGCAAGGGCATTCTCCACCTTTTTGCGAGCATTTGTTTCATTACCAAGTCTGAAAATTTTCAACAAAAGTTAATGGTTTTAAATTCCTTTGTTCCAAGTAATAACAAAAATGGTTCCTTTATTTATGAGCATTATTTATAAAGTAGCACTTAATTTGTGCCTCATTTGTATTCCTAAATTCTGAAATAGGGCAGTAAAACAGGTTTACTAATAATATATTATAATAATTCTCAACACAACAAAACTCAAATGAGATAAGCAAAAACGAGAATTGAAAAATACAAAGTTATTTGCAACATTCAAAGCAAAAAAAGTGAAATCTTTACAAGAAACATTTCTTTGAGTTTTTCAGTGAAGTTTTATGCTAGATGAATTTGTCATAATAAACAAGATGTGACGTGTTAATCTTCACAATCAGTCACACTTGTGTCAAAGCATGAAAAACCAACACACACACACAAAACAAAAACCTGTCACTTTGAAAGCCATTTGAGTGTCACACGCGAAAAGCTACTCAAGTGTAACAACCTGGCAACCAATACATTCCATGTAGGAAAGCCATTGTACAGCTGCAGTTGTATGGTTTCTTACCGTAAACACGCAAACAACATTTAAAAGAGCACTAATATTTTTGTATTAAAATCGTCAAAACTGTTATAAAAACCAAGGAAAGAATCGAAGTTTTAAAATCATACGGTCTATGAATTATATAAATGCCGTGAAATTACAATTATGATTACATATAATTGACTTACTTGTCTTGAAGTTCTGCAACAACAGCTGAGTTCTTTGCAGCAGATAACTGATGCTGTGTTCTATCCCTCGCCACATCTTCCAGCTGATGTCGCAGATCTTCTAACTGCCTCTCATACATAGCTTTAAGAGCGGTGATTTCTTCTTCTAAGATTTTGGTGGAGTTGATGAAGTTCATCGTGTCATTACGGCCATTTAGTTCCCGCATTTGCCGAACACGAGAAATGTAGGTCGCAAAACGATCGTTAAGAGTCTGGAGGTAATCTTTCTCGAGGTATTTAGGCACCACGATTGGAGTAGTTGAGGTCGCCATAGTGAAGCGCAAGTTTGTATTCTACTTAACTCTAAACACACTTATTACTAATCGCTTAACGGCAGTAAAGCGAAAATCACTTTGTCGAACTTAGTAACTAACTAAAACAAAACTTAAAAATCTAGGCTAGATCTAGGTTAAATCAGAAATCTATTTTCTTGATGAAAAATTAGAGATCCTTAAAGGAAAAGTTTTTCAAAATACAACATTCCAGAGGTGAACAAAAAGTTCGCATACACAAATGAAATGATGACTTCAAAAATAATGCTCCGAAAAAGTCTTAATTGCTAGTTGTTCTAAGTAATTTTTCAAGCGTTTCGATATATGTAGGAATTTGCAGAGAAAATTTTCTTGGGTATGTCCTCGTAGCAAAAGTCCTCGTTGTATTTCCACTTAAAACTATCAAAACATCTTTGAGCGTCCAACTTGGCTGTTCACATGCCCACAAGATTTGGAGACGTTCCCTTCAAGTTTATAAGTCAACTACAAAGCTAATTTCGCGGATTCTATAGATTTTGCTCGATGTGGTTGAAGTCTAGAGTGTAAATTCAAAAACTTCAAGAGTCTAGAAGTCATTCAGCGTGGTTCTGTTGTGTTCTAAGCGTCCCCTCGTATCTAAGCAATAAGACACGATCGATTAAATATTCACGGCTTTCTTTTGACAGCCCATCAAAGCATTACAATGGCTTCCTGTCTGTAATTGTTTGATGATCCAATCAAATTCCCCTTTTCTGCATAATTAACTTTCCTAATATTTTAGTCATTGATAATAGTGTAGTTTTAATCTCTTCGATCACTTCTATCCCTAAATTACTTAATGATTCCCCATTGGTATCTCTATATCACATCTCACTTATCAATGAGAACTTCAATTTAATCTACAAATACCTTTTTGACTGAATTCAAAAATGCTGAAAAGTCAAAACTTTTTATTGAAACATCCTTTTCACTTTTGCTCTTTTTTTTCCCTGAATTTATTTCAAAATTTTGTCGCATTTTTCTTCAATTCCTATCTGTCACCTAATTTTTACTGTCACACTAATGTGTATGACAGAAGGAAAACAAAAGAGAAAAGAAAAGAAACGAGAAAAAGTGGGAAAAGTAGTTTTAATAAGTTTTCATGAAAAGGTTGGGAATTAGCATGACAAAGCAATTTGAATCAATAGGTTGAAACATCTAGCCTCTAATAGCTTAAATAAATTTCTAGTCATACCTTGAGTAAGAAAATGTTCTGACTGTTGTCAAATTTGCATTAGCTTACCATTTTTTGGGAAGCACGGGTGGCGTAGTGGTGAGAGCACTCGCCTCTCACCGCCGTGGTCTCGGGTTCGATACTCGGACTTGCTATCACATGTGAGTAGAGTTGTTTGTTGGTTCTCTCCTGTGCTTTGAGGGTTTTTCTCCGGGTACTCCGGTTTTCCTCCCTCCGCAAAAATCAACATTCTAAATTCCAATTGGATGTTTCAGTGGATGAAGAGCCACTCTGTGGAAATGCCACTACCAAATCCGTTATTATTATTATTATTATTATTATTATTATTATTATTATTATTATTTCTGGGTCCTTTTTCCTCTTTTTTCTTCCTTGAAAGCCAGAAAATTTGCAACAAAAATAGATTTTAAATTTAGTTTTTATTGTAGAAGTATTCCAACTCTCAATAAAATTCTTTTACATCTTATACAGTACCATCATCTTCATAAACAAACCATCCATCATTAAATAGAATATGTGTACAATGTATAACAAATAAAAACCCCTTGTATCTGTCGTCTTTGTCAGCTAAATATGAAAAACAATTTTCTTATTTAAATGTTTTTAATTTTCTTAATCTCACACTTTTTGACCAAATGCAAGTATATTTATTTTGTCATACTCAAACGTGAAAGTTAATAATTTCTATTTTTACATACCTTGGACACAGTAAGAGGCTAGAATATACAAGGGGTGGGGAGGTTGGGGACTGGAATACACCCTTCAATGACCCTCTCTACCCCTCATAATTCCAGTACTGTCAGTATGGGGCCTCTAGAGAGCAGGAAGATAGTATTGAATTAATTTTGGAACATAAAATCTCATAAAAAATGTTTGAAATCCAAAACAAAGGATGTCTGCTCCCAATGAAAGGTTTTGTAATGCATATGCTCTCTATTTTCACTAATAAGGAATTTGCTTAGTCAATAATCTTTATTTGAAACAATAAGATGAAGTAGCAAAGGTCAGGTCAACAGTGGATTCCCAGCTGCAGAAATGATTATGAAACTATGTATTTTTGAGCCAGAATGGAATAATCTAGTTGGAAGATGTTTATTTTCTTCCTAGGGATGACATTGGAAAAGCTCTTAATCCAATCACACCAAGTACTAAGTTAAAAAAATTGTTTTACAAACTGTTGAAGCATGGAAAGAATTTTGTTAACAAACTGTCTTATAAAAATTCTCAAAGCAGAATACACAAACATGGGAAGGACTGAATATGTAATATACTATCATTAACTGTAAATTACTGGTAACATTTACTTTACCAAGCTTTTGGGCTAACAAGTATTAGTCAAAGGAAAAAAGTTAAACCCAGCATTAGACATTCCTTTTGCTTTCCTGAGTCCTCTGTGTTGCATAATCTAGTAGCCAGAACTTCATCAATCATGCTTTTGAAATTTGTTTTTGCTGTGAATACTTTTTGCATGTGTCTGATAAACAAAGAGAGCCATGTATTTACTATCTTTAAAGACCTGAATTTTTTATTTTCATGCTTGCTAATCTATTTCTAAGTTTTGTTATATCAGTTTCCCTATTATAAGTAATAAATATATCTACGAATTCAGATTAAATCTGCCTGATGAGTGCATACGCACGAAACTCAGAGTCGCAGGGAATCTCGTGTATTTCCATTTAGTCATCTAATTCTATCTACTAATTCATTTATAAATAAAATCATTTTCAAGTTCTCGAAATGGACACATTCATATTCCCAGAACTTGATCAATGTTCCTCAGAATCTAGAACGTGGGCTATGGAATCTTATACTTTATGAATGAAACCTGAACCAACATATATAGCAAACATTATATCAAAAGCAACAAGAATTATACAACCTTCAACACAGAAGACCAGCCAAATACATTTGAATAAAATAATGCTAAGTAGTGGTGAAGATATGTAGGTTAAAATTGGAAGAAAGAACAACCAAAAAGTAGTACTAAATATCTCACTGATAATCATGGTGCATGTATTATACACCTAATTCATTCTTCTATTGGAGTCACTATAAAGCATCACCACAGGGAATTCACTAGACAAAAACCCCCTCTTCAAATAAATCATCACAGTTCAATGGTCTTTCCTTTTTGTGGTGACTTCGTTTCTGCTGCACAGCTGGAGGTAAAAGATATACTTTATTTTGGTTTTGTTTAAATAACGAGGACAAAGCTCCAGTTCTTGAAGATGTTTGACATCCGGAAGAAGATTTTCTCTGTGGTTTTGGCAAAGTTGCAGGAGGGATTGAGCCAGTTTTCTTAATTTCTTGGGAAACAGTATTTAAAGTGGAAATTTCTTTTCCTTGATTAGTTAGAGTTGATTGTTGTACATATTTCTTTGGAAGCTCCAAAGATGAATGACTACTTTGCAAAGCATTGGGTTTTGTCAGAGGTTTAGGTAACAAAGTATTGGACACTTTATTTGTTTCATCTTTTTCTACAGAAACCAAAAATGTTTCATCAATAGAATTGAGTTTCATTTTCTCGTGTAATTTACTTTCAGTTGTTGAACTTTCAATTGGATGATGACTTTGAGATGAATTAATCACAGCCTCTCCAATTTTGATGGATGGAATTGAAGATGATGATTCCTGCATTATAAGCAATGCAGAATCCATAAAAGTAGCATCAGCTGATTTCAAATCCTCTAATGAAGATTGATTTTGAATTCCAGATTGAGAAAGATCTTTCCCATTCTCAAATGATATTATACCCTTAATTTCTCTGACAAATGAATTTTTATTCCTGCTCCCAGAGAATGGAAGTTCCACTTTCTCATTTGAGGCACTTTCACTGTCATTTCTCCCATTTTCTTGCTTCGACAATGTCTGTAAAACACTTTTAGATTTTGAAGAAAAACTGGACCAAGTATTTTCCGTTCTACTTTTCACTCCATTCTTTAAAAGGTAATAATTCAACGGTAGACTTGCTAGTCTTGTAGAAGAACTCCAGTTTTTAAAAAACTCTTCTGGGCTCCCACAGGAAGATCTTCTTGGTGATTCAATGTCTTTATCACTTTCAACTTGTCTGCTATTTGACTCAGACTTTATTTCTGGAGTAGCTTTTGAAATGAATTTATTTTCTATACTTGTAGCTAGCTCCTTATCATCACTGTCACTAGATAAGGATTTTCTATAAAAGTAAGGCTCTTCTTCAGGGCTCTGAGGTCTAAAATCTTCGTCCAAGTCGTAAAAAACTTCATCAGATGTGATTTCACTTTTAAGAAGATCAATTTTATTAGTTTTATGCTGTAAAACCTTGGTCAACTCGGACACACAGCTTTGTATAGCTTCAAGCTCTTTATCCTGTTTGAGAGACAGACGCTTCTGTTCCTGAAGCTCAAGTTGAAGGACTCGCATCTCGTTTTGAACGTCAGAACTGAAATCCAGAGACTTTTTTACACCATCATTTTCATTATTCTCAATCCGTTTCAAAATTTTTTCGACTATATCGTACGTATCTGCAATTTCAGACTCAAATTGTGAAATTTTGTCAGAGTAAAACGCAAATTTCGATGTCATCTTTTCATGGAACTGTTGAAGTTCATTTAGTTCTGTTTGCAAAGGAAGAAACTCATCCAGCTCCTTAGCTTTAAGTTTCACAGTTTGACTTAGCTTAAGAGAAAAATCCTCAATGATTTCATCCTCTGTTAGATATAGAAATTTCTCATCACTGTTATCCCAACAGCTGAGCTGCAAGTCGACAATTTCCAAGGCACGCGACAGACCATTTAATTTTCTTTCTTGAAGTGCTGTTAAATTCTCCAGGGGTTCGCAATCAACAGATCTTTTTATAAGGTCATATTTGTTATCGATACGTAGATTTATAGAATCTTTAGTCAAGTCTATTGTTTTCTTTGGCACATCATCGTCTTGAAGAACAAGACGAACCTCTTTCTTGTGAGTGCCCCATGCTTCTAAACACTTTAATGGGTTCTCGTTTCGCGGTAAAATCCGTTCATGATCTCGCCATTTTTCTAACAGAGCAACCTTCCCAGATTTTTCAGCCGCTTTGGCGAGGACTAGTACCACGCTTTCACAAGTAGTTTCTTCGCTTACACCTCGAATAACTCTCTCTTTTCCATCGACCCAGACTTTTAAGTCAGTCATGCTTATGACCAAAAACTATTCATATTTTCCAGTCCGGTCTTCGAAGAACGACAGCGTTCAAAGACGGGACGTTTTGTTATGGTACTTCTCTCACATCGTTTTTTGCGGAAATACGATCAAACCTTATAAGTGATAATCAATCCTCTGCCTATTTGGATAAGTCATTTCCTTTAGTACTACGTAGAATTCACGTAAACTTGTTACTTAAACCAACACTTGACCACGCTGCTATTTAGCTCTTATCTACAGCACTACTGGCGTTGAAAAGATTTATATGGTCGAAGAGTGACTTGTGTAAATAAACGTAGACGCATGCGTTGATATATAACCGAACGCATTCTTAAAAATCAAGAATTCCTAGCGCTTCTTTAGCTTCTTGACCAACATGCAACCACATGAATTAACAAAGTAATATAGATACATTTAGAGTTTAGGGTAATTTAATTGTCAAGCTCAGAAATCAAGCAAACTTGAAGAGTCTGTTAGTGGTTCTCTGTTTAATTTGAAGAGAACGTTGACAGATGGTTTAAACCTATTAATCATTAACAAAACACGACAAAGAGTCGTCCCTTGGCAACTACAACAGTGGAAAAATGAAAGAAACAACAGAAAGTAAAGAATTGAAAGGGAAAGAAAGAAAAATAAAGTCTGCCAACCATGCTGAACAATCATGAATGTTTATCAGTTATTGAAAATAATTATAAACAATTAATTTTCATTAATTTTAATATGGGTGGACACGGACCCATGGATTCTTACTGTTCGGATAAAGAACTCGTAAACTTTAAAAAAGTGATATGTTTTTTCGAGTTATAGAATATAACGTTAAAATTATATCTAACTCTTTTTCTCCCTCCTCCTTACTATCATTTTCTTCTTACCTTCCTTCCTTTGTCTATTTTATCTTTCTTCCTTTTTTTCAGTTCTTAACTAAATTTCTTTCTTTCTTTCTTTCTTTCTTTCTTTCTTTCTTTCTTTCTTTCTCTCTTTCTTTCTTTCTTTCCTTCTTTCCTTTTTTTTCTTTCTTTCCTTCTTTCTTTCTTTCTCTTTCTTTCTTTCTTTCCTTCTTTCTCTCTCTCTCTCTTTCTTTCTTTCTCTCTTTCTTTCTTTCTTCCTTCCTTCCTTTCTTCCTTTCATTCTTAATTTTTTTCTTTCTTTCCTTAATTTCTTTCTTTCTAGATTTAGATAAAACTAGGTGCTACTAAAACATGTTATGCAGATTCTTAAAAAGTTTCAAATTGAGAGATTTAAATGAATGGAAAGCATTAGAAAAGGGAAAACAATGATACCTTCAAAAACGTTTATATTTTATAATCTTTTCATTATTTTATTTCATTATATAAGTTTGGTTTATTTGGCTGTACATGTAATAGATTGCAAAAATTTTCTAGTGTGAAATAATCAAAAATATTTTATAGTAACACTGTTTCAGGGATAAAATCATAATTTTTAATTAAAACTTTTATTTGTTTATTTCTTTTATAGTTTTAAATACAACATTCATTTTTACATACATTTTTAAATACAACATTCATTCATTTCCTAAAAAGTCAAGAACCAAATCAATCCAGCGGACAGACTTGCAAAACCTTTCTAGTGCTTTTCTATTTGAGTCCTCACATACTGCGCTTTCAATTTGATTATCATAATTATCTTGCTTACCTGCAGATTGTTTCTGGACTAAATCATAATGCAGAGTTTCTAGAAAATATCGTAATCTAGTGTACCTGTCAATGACATCAAATCCTGTGGCTTTCTGGACTTTTCTGAGACATACGGGACACATGAATAATGGTTGATTGACAGCTTCATCAATTGAAGTACTTTCATTCATGGCACATGTGAAATAGGAACAGTGTGTTATACCAAATATATGCCCTAATTCATGACTAAAAACCTAAAAATTAATACAAAAAACCTAAGTTATTATCATTATCACAGAAAACATGACACTTCAATCTTGATGGGTACCCTGTGGAAAGATCACCACAGGAAACCCAGATCAAGATTTCTTTGTTTCTTTCTTTCTTTTGTTCTTTTTCTTTCTTTCTTTCTTTCTTTTTCTTTCTTTTTCTTTCTTTCATTCTTTCATTCTTTCTTTTTGTTGTGGTGGAGAAGTGTCAAGACATGTTAAGAAACTTTGTTTCTTAAAAGGAATCTTGAAATATACACTGCTCTTATCTCTAAGGTTTGGATTCCATTAAACTTACCCTAAAAAACTTCCATATTTCTGAAGCATCTACCCTATCAATTCTTTCATGTTTACTTCCAAAATATCCACATTTTGCTCCACCACTTGTTTCCACATCTAAACCAACCTCATTTGCTGTTCCATCATTTTTAAAAAGAAAATCCTGAGTTAAGATCTCTCCTGTACTATACTGCAATTCATTGTCATCTTGATCAATCATCTTCATTCCTCCATTTTTGTCTGCTTTCAATCTTGAATACTCCTTGAGCTGCTGACTTTTTGACGATGAAGAAGAATCTTTATTACTGCAGGCAGCACTCTGCTCTCTCACTTCAAGAACAACATTGTTTTTGTTTGTGTGGGAATTCAATGAAGACAGTTTCTCAGAACCTTTGGGTTCATGGTGACCGAAGCTTATTGCAGCACAGCCATCTTCACATGAAGATTCACCCAGCACAAAATTCCAGTCATTACCAGGGTATAAATCTTCCCATGAAATGCCAACAATGCAAAACCCATCCTTTGGAAGTCGCGCTTTTAAGTACAATAAAATATCTGGAAAAATAGAACAAAAAAATTAATAACAACAATTTAAAAAGTTGTCTGGGATAAAGTGGAATAGTCATCAAGGTGCAGGAGTCAAGCCTTAAGGAGGGCTTGTATGGGAGAAGGGTCTTGGTCAACCAGTATAGTGGGAGGGAAGACTATTATATCCTCACAGTTTTGACTAGGGGTAACACTTGCAAACATGGTTATAAATTTTTAAATTCATTAAAAAATGGATATCAAGTAAAGGATTGTGTCAATTCAAGATTCATTTTATAGGCTGATCTCATAAATTTATGACTGCTTCAATCTAGGTCTCATAAATTCATGATTGAGAACACCAAATATACTGCTCATACATTTATGACTGCGTCTGTCTAATAACCAATAAAAGGAAATTTGCAACACTGTGAAAAAAAGAGAAATACCGTATTTACTTGAATAAGTGCTGCCCCCAAATAAGCACCACACCGTCTGGTGCAGCGCTTATTCAAGGATTTGCATAAAAAGATAAAACAACACTGAATTCGGTGCATGCTGTTCTAGGCCAGCAACGGCAATATATTTTCTTCAAACGCAATGATTTTGTTGTGTTAGTAAAAGTCAATGCTCATGGAGGGCAACTGAACTTTTAAATGCAGAGGCATTTGTGTTGATATTGTGATATTTTGACATGGAGTGAAGTAAATGATTGTACAATCAAAATGTGTGTGTTTTTGTCGTATGTGAGATTTTAAATAAGCGCCGCCCTTGAATAAGCACCGCATCAGAGAGATGAAAAAATTTTTAAGTGCCGCAGCGCTTATTCAAGTAAATACAGTATACTTAACTTTACTGACGTTTCCAGCTTTTGCCCTTCGTCGGAGTAAAAGGAATATATATTAGTTTACTCGCTAGTTTCCATTTGTGTGTCTGGGTCTCATAAAATGTATAAAACAAACTGCCATATTTACTTTACCCTAATTTGCACATATTTGGGTGGTATTCAGGGAGTATTGGTTAATTGGCTTTTTGGAGTTGGAAAAGTGGATATTAATAAAAATTTGACAAGAATGACAAGCAAAACCTAGAATTCAAAAAATCATTGTGTTGGTACCTGTAAAAATATCCCTCCAAAATTAGCCATCCCAATAAAAGTGTTACTGCTAGTCTTCATCAGGCAAGGTATACTCGTGATTTGAGCTGTGATTTTATGGTTCATAAAAAGTAAATATATTATACCTGTAACTAAAATTTGTAGCTTTCCAGTTCCTGGATGTACCCTCGTTCGACAAGAAATCTCCTTCAAATCCACAACATCCAATATTTCCATTGAATATCCCAAGTAAAATACAGAAATGAAGTTTGAAAGAAGCTCAAACAACGACGTTTTCAAGCCTGGAATTTTCTCTAAAACAAAACTAGGAAAAGGCCCTATTGGTAAGAAATAAATCTTTTTTCTCTTTGCTCTTATTCTCTGGTGATAATGTAGTTTCTGGAATTCTCGTTGGACTTTCCATTGAGAGAAAGTTTGCCTTTCAAACCGAAGTTCGTCAATCTTTTCCGGTGTTGCTTCAAATGGCGCAAAAAAATTACCGCATTGTGAAAGATTTTCGGGAAGTGCAAGCTCATAAAAGCGACGTACAGTAGGGTTAATCTTTTTCATGTCTCCTAGGAGTATTTTGCATTTCCGAAGCCGCTGTTGTTTGAGCTTTTTCCCGTCATTTTTTTGTGTCTTCCCAAAACATCCAACTCCGTCCACCATTTTGAAAAGTATTAGTTTCAAGGCTACCTCGGTCGTATATAAAATCTTTGAAAACCAAAAAAAAGGACTTCAAACTTTTTCAAAAATAAATGGTAGTACTGGAACGTTAGATGCTTAAAAACAGTATAAAGAAAAAAAGGTGAAATAAAAGAAGAGTTATCTCAAAAAATTTAAAGAAATTTTTTTGGGGAAAAAAAAAAAAAAAAGGGCCTGTCCGGGAATTGAACCCGGGACCTCTCGCACCCTAAGCGAGAATCATACCACTAGACCAACAGGCCAGTTGATGATAATGACTTAAAATTAACGTATTTATTTTCATTTCAGACGATAATGCTCTTCAATTTCCTTCAAGGTCGAATATTACTGTGGCCTATATGTGTTAGACCATCCTAAATATACCGTTGATGCAGAATGTCCGGCTGCCGGGCATATCATCCACAGATTTACATTTTGAGCCTCTAAACCCTCGCTATCCCTGCCGCCAAAAAACGTCCGCCCTACTCTTATCTCCCTCTCGTGTATAAACAAAGATAGACTGAAACGACCTAAATCTGACGTGTCTTAAAAACCTTACAAAGCTCTGCAAAACCATTTTATATGATGTATTTTTTATCGATAAGATTAGTGATTAACTTAACATGAGTATTATATTGGGGTTACCTGTCCTTTTGGTATCCCTAAGTCCTGATTTAACGATCATTCATTCATTCATTCATTCATCCATCCATCCATTCATTCATTCATTTCGTTCATTCATTCATTCATTTCGTTCATTCATTCATTCATTTCGTTCATTCATTCATTCATTCATCCATCCATTCATCCATCCATCCATTCATCCATTAATTCATTTCGTTCATTCATTTCGTTCATTCATTTCGTTCATTCATTTCGTTCATTCATTCATTCATTCACTCACTCAGACGTTAATTTACTTGCTCACTCGTTCGTTCGTTTGATCATTCATTATCTGAAAATCATTCTTAGTTCTATTTGCACATAAATTACTATTATACAAGTTATAAAATTTAAGAAAAAGATAGCTTTCTGATTGCTAATATTTACACCACTTATCATTTTGATATTAAAACTCTGAACATTGCTATGTTGTAATTTGCTTTCTCATTCACAGTACCTCCCACACGGAGTAACGAACTAGCATGAATGGCATAGTCACCAGAGATATGCGCACAGCACGGGGTTTGTCCCTGATCATAGCAAGGGGTTAATCATACATGGTCTAGGGGCCGATTAACCTCTCCCTTCAGGCC
>JAAAQI020015014.1:0-19810 GCA_011800005.2 Stichodactyla mertensii | reverse complement strand
GTCAATAGATAATCAATCAATCAATCAACAAATGAATGAATAATGAATAAATGACACCCCCCCCCCCAAAAAAAAAAAAATCTTCTGTTGACAGTCCTTATGATGGCAAATGGAGCAAGACAATGGTTGGCTATGGATGTGAAGATGATCATTTCGTTGTTGAACTCACTTACAATTATGGAATCAAAGAATACAAACTGGGAAATGATTTCCAGGTAAAAAATGTACATGTAAATTCATTTTCATTTTCATTTTCATTTTCCAGAAATAAATAACAAACTTGGAAAATCAGCAGCAGCATCCTTATGTGCTCATGGTTATGGATCTTGAGCTCATACTTGGGTCAAGTAGTTGCATCAGACACTAGTTCTCTCCTCTAGCATCTGTAATAATTACAATTGTTGTGTAGAATTAGCCCCCACCCCACCCCATTAACCTGTTAAATTACAAAATACTTAAAGTATTTGATATCTGGTATACACCAAATTGAAAAAACGTTGTCGGGTTCAAAAGGTTAAATCATCGAAGGTTCTGGGTAAATAGTTCGTAAGGCCCATAATATGCATTGTGCATTGCTATAATTCTTGAAAATTGCTTTCTTTGAGAATTCAAAGCAATGCTCAAGTTGCAACAATATCCTATGCATGTAATAGTAAATGTGGGCCTTATTGAGTGCTTACCCATTACCCCTTTCGGTCTTACCTTCGATGATTCAACCTTTTTGAACCCGACAACATTTTTTCAATTTGGTGTAGTACTTCTCAGAAATGGGTTCACAAGTGATATACTATTTATTCCAGGGCTTAACAATTAAGTCCAAAGATGCAGTTGCTAATGCCAAGAAGCTCAACTATCCCATGACAGAAGAAGCAGGACACTATGTGGCTAAAGCACCTGGAGGATATCCTTTCTATCTGGTTGACGAAAATGTTTCTGGAGGTAGATGTTGTAGAATTATAACAGATTACATATGGATGGGAAATCAAACGATACAGCAGTCATAACTGGATAATAGTTGTATCATTTAATTTCTAAAACAACTTTAACTATGCATTGTAATTGGATGCTGTATATGTGTGGTTTAAGGTGACTTTGTTTCTGTATCAGATCCTGTGCAGAAGGTATCTTTAGGTGTGTCAAGTCTCGGCAAATCCCTAGACTATTGGCACAAATTACTTGGGATGACAGTTGTCAACCAGTCAGGATCTACAGCAACTCTTGCATATGACACCAATAAATGCAAGCTGGAGCTTGTGCAGCTTGATGGGAAAGTCGATCATGCAACTGCTTTTGGAAGAATTGCATTTTCATGCCCCAAGGATGAGCTGCCTGGGATAGAGAGTGCTATGAAAGAAGCAGGACATACCATAATAACACCACTTGTCAGTCTTGACACACCAGGAAAAGCAACTGTTCAAGTTGTTATCCTGGCTGATCCGGTAAGATACATCATTGTTGTTGTATGTCCTTTTTGATATAATCATAGCCTCTGTCATGGTAGATGAATTTATCCAACATGAAATGTATTTTCTTATATAATATTTTCAGACAGAGCCAACAAAGTATACCCAAGAGTTATGTGAATACTGACTACAATTGCACAATTTTTATGGCAGTCAGTCTTTTCTTATTCTCTGACTTGTGAAAGTTTGCACCCCAAGAACACTATACCATCGGTGATTATTTATAGTCCTCGGTCCCATAAATTCATTTTAAATACATATTACTGAACATCATTAGTCTTCCCATCTCTGCAGGATGGACATGAAATCTGTTTTGTGGGGGATGAAGCATTCAGAGAGTTATCCAGGGTGGATCCAGAAGGAGACAAACTCTTGTCTGAGGTAAAGATTTATATGGCAATGTCAGATTTTACATATTAATGTATGAGTGGGAGTACTTCTAACTGATTTTCATAACCTTACAATCATCTAACTGAAAGTCACACTTAGTGGAAGGAAACTGTAGTGTTCGTTCCAAACTGAAATGAAAATGCATGTCATGTGAAAGATTTTAAATAAAATTTTTTTTTTTTTTTTTTTTTCAGGCAATGGATAATGACAAAAGTGACGAATGGTTTGCAAAGAAGAAAGCCAAGAAACCTTAATTGCAAATCAATGAAAATTATAGCTAAAACATAAATAAAATGATTATAGCAATCTTCCATAGTTTTTGTTAGCTAGCCTATTTTAAAATAATGTATAAGATTGTAGATGAGAGTGTGAGGCTGTGGGGTACTGCAACGGCTTAGTTTGTGATATTAAATGCAACCTTCATTTAGCACCTGTAACATGATGACGTAATTTTATCTTAAGAGTCTGTATTAATTTTAACGGACTTGAAGCTAAGGCAACTCCACACTGGCTTGGAATTTCACAAAATGTAACCAGGAAATACCAGCTAAGGAAGAGAAATTTTTAATTGACTAGTTTGCCATCACTAGTATAATTATACATGTACTTTGAGCCCAGTTTCTAGCACATTTGTATTCTTGGTTACGTTAAAGTTGAAAAGTTGGTTGATTTTGTTGGTTACACCATCCATCATTGCAGCTATGTCTTTTGTTATTCATTTTCTTGGCAATGACTGCAAATTACAGTACCTAGTAAATGCATACATTCTGCAGATTGTTTACAAATACCTGGTTAAATCAAAATGACGACCAATACTTAATACAGTGGCAATGACAATGACAACAAAAAACATTGAACATTTTTGGGATGAAAAGAGTGAATCAAGAGGGAGAAGTAGTGGGCTGCCATTTGCCACATCAATTTTCCTTTTCATGCACGCCAGTCAACTCTAAAACTCTGGTGTATGTTTTAGCCATGTTTAGGCACCAAAGTTCCTCATCACTGACTGAGAGGAACATACTGACTATTGGTATAAGATTGGTTTTGACTTTAGGACTGCAGTTCTAGCTTTGAACGAAACTGAATTGTACCAGACAAGTTCATTTGTCTGGGAAATTGAAAAATGTCCCTACAGATCCTACAGCAAGCTAAATTGATCATGATACTACCTTTTTTCAGGCACAACTTGCTTTGAATACACATTTTCAGAGTTTAAACAGGTTGAAAAGGCCTGAACACAGGTTGTTGTTGCAAGCTGTCCCTAATTGCCAGTTTACTGTGCAGAAAACACCACTGTTTTCTTTAAAGGACAAGCTTTCTTGGCATACTTCATTTTCTGTGCTTCAACAATTTGGTACTGCCTGATATTTGTTATGTTAAAAAATGAACCACTATGAAAACCTAGATCAACAGTGATGGAGTTGGCTTTTTCCCTGGCCATGCCTCTTTGGCATACTTCTTTTTCGGTGCTTCTAAAGCTTGAGTTGGCCTCAATACAGCTGCTCGTGCAACTAGTGGTTCTTGATGCACTTCCATTGCTTCTACAGTGGGTGAAACAACCTCTGGTGCAGAGGTAATGTTTAATTTAGGCAATGAAGCAGTTGGAGAAGTAGGACTGGTTGGTTCTTCTGTACCAGTACCAGGTAAGTTAGCATAAAGACCTTGAGAGTATGGAAAACTCTGTAAGCGTTTGGTAATATTGTCTGTTAAGCTGTTGGCTGAAGCTGCTGCTCCACGCATTTTCTAAACAAAAATATTGGTAAACATTAATAGAATTTCAAATAAATTTTTCCAACAAAACCTTATGAAGTTAACTTTAAAACCTCAAAAGATGGCAACTGCCAACCTTTTAATATGTTAACTAACTACCACCCAATTCTCACTTTACTCTGAAGATGATTTCTGCCCAGGTTGTCTTAATTCGCCTTTCCAAAATTCAACTGAGTACTGGAACAAACTCCTGCCACAGAGAATTGATCAAAAAATCAAAAGGTGCCGTCACTTTACATTGGATTCTTGGATTGATTTTGGGGACAAGATAGAGTTTATGACAGTCTTTTATTTGAATTTTGGAAAGTGGAGTGTCAGTCAACATTAAGAACACAAGCAATCACTCAACACTTCTTACACTAGATCAACACTAGATCCTGGATTCAAACCCTTCAATGACATGTTTCATATTTACCTTGTTTGGGACAACTACTGATGTTTGAACCATATTCCTAAACTTCCCAATGCTGGGATCAACATCCTCTGTGAACAGATATGAATCATTAAAAAGAAAAAACTCTTAATCAGAAGAATCAACCGGTGTTTGAGTTGTGAGCCTGTCAGATGGTTTGCTATGCTTGATATTTCTCACAAAGATATGTATTTTTATGTACATCTTAGCCAGCCTACTGTACATACCTGGATTAATAATCTCTTCTGTGTCTTTAAAAGTAACACCAGTTGAAGATTTTCTCTTGCGTTTTAATTTCGACAAAGGCCCTAAACTCCCTCCTGACTCATCCAATCCCACTGATGCCAGTCTCTTGTTGTGTGCAGTATTGAACTCTGTAAGATCCTTATAGAGAGATTTTGTAATACCAATTAACAAATTTGTCATTACAAAGTTAAAAAATTAAATACAATCTGTTTTACATTAGTCTACATGTAGTGTACACACAGATTTTCAAGAAAAGTTGTCTATGAAATTTTCAAGGGGTAGCCTAGGACTAAATTGACCAATCTAAATGAAGGAGAAATGTATATTTTTTTAAAAATGCAGCTCTGCTGTCATTTGTAAAGTCATTTTTCTCCAGTGTCATGATAAAAAGCGAAGTAGATTTTTCTCAACAAATCCAATTTATTTGGATTTTTAAAAAGGACTTTTTCACAACTTCTTTTTTCAAGACATCATTGAAGTTACTTACATCTAATTCTGTATCTGATTCAGGTAGACCCAGAAGACCAGCTTTAGAATTCTCTTCATTTTCACTCCCATTTTCTCTGTCTCCTTTCGAAGAGCCAGTAGGTTTTTCTCGTAGAGTATAGGAACGTGTTGAAGCACCAAATCTGATAACACTGTCTACTTGTACTTGTGTGGGCTTTTGCCTTTCTAATTGAACAGTGCCAATGAATGTCCCATGAGCTGGGGAAAAATATATTAATAGTGAGAGAAGAACAAAGATATCAAGCTCTTCCAAGAACAGAATCTTTAAAAAACTTGGTGCAGACACCCAGAGTTTACATACATTGTACTCAAGGTCAGTAATTATGCTACTGTATCTAGGAATATATTCTAGATGGTCTTTGTTTTTATTTTGGAGGGCAGTATGTACTGTTAATACTACTAAAATCACTCAACAGTAAATAGCAGCCCCCCCCCCTCAAAAATAATCCATCAGTTTTTATTTGGATTGATTGAAATAATCATGTGACATTACATACTTTTATGCCAAAGAATTCAGCGGTAACATTAAATGGGATGTGAAGTCTGCAAATTTATTTCAAAGTTTTTCATATTTAGCTTTAAAGTGCAGAGTTCACAATATGGCAACCAACAAAGTTCATGAGCATAAAAGTATGCAATTTTACATGATCATTTCAATCAATCTAAATAAAACCCAACATAATATTTTTAGGCTGCTAACAGTTGAGTAATTTTGATAGTAAATGAAGTTTCATGAATATCATTATGTTTATGGTTATCTTAGTATACTCACTACTGCCTAAATCAACCAGGAAACATCTTTTCAGGTGTCTGTGGAAAACAAGAGCTGCATGTACTCTGGAACATGATGTATGCTCCAGTTGAAAATCACAGACATCTTTGTTCCTCCCAAACAGATAGCAGGATTTCTCATCTATGATGAGTTTCTGTAGAAAAGAAGTTTACTGTTATATCAAAGAATTTGCTCTACTTTAAATTTAATGGTATTATTATTCAATGTTCAGTTAAAGAGACTTTTATAGATGAGTTTCCGTGCTATGTCACCCATTGTTTTCATCATTTTTTAAACAAACTTTTGTACCATGAAAAGCATGAATATTTTTGATAAAAGCTTTTATCAAATATTTCCATAGCTTTTTTATCTCTGCAAACTATATTTGGCTTTCATCTCTATTGAATTGCACAAAAGCAATACTGTGAAACACCACATTTTGCAGTAATGTTGCCTACAAGTATGTGCGTGCATGCTTGTAGTCAACAAAAGAGAAATATAAACATTTGAAACTGGTCTATTTGAATACAAGTCAAAATCAGCATACAGAGGCAGATCAACAACTGGGTGGCTACCCGTAGCCATTACTTGAAGGGTTAAGAAAAGGATATATGAATATTGTCAAAACAATTCTCAGATACATGTAGGAAATAAATTGTAATAGCTCTTTAGGTCTATAGAATTACTGTAGCCATTAGCCTGCATAGTGGCCCTCTCACAGGGGACAAGATGCTCTCTCCTTCCCTTGCCCCTCCCTCCCCTTTCACCCCCTCATCCCCAGAGGGCTGCTACACAGGCTATGAAGCCATGCACCTCTCGTCCAAAAAGCCTGAATTAATGCCCACCAGGATGTGTTTTTTTTTTGAGTGGAAAAATGATATTGTTGCAACTCTCGAGCATTGCTTTGAATTCTCGAAGAAAGCAATTTTTAAGAATTACAGCAATGCACAATGCATATTATGGGCCTTACAAACTATTTACCCAGAATCCTCCTCGGTCTTACCTTCGATGATTTAACCTTTTGAACCCGACAACGTTTTTTCAATTCAGTGTATACATACATGTATATACAGGATTTTAGCCATACCATATTGTAACCATAAATACAATATGCACAGTGATTGGATGATGTATATAAAAACAATGGGAAGCCATTCTTATGAAAACTGCTTTAGGTGTGCTTGAGGATGGGGAGGAAAGTGTGCAATGTAGTTGTTGACAGAAGTTGTTAACAGGGGGGCATAGGGGTTACACTTGACCCATGATTTGGTTTAAAATAATTGTGTGATACATGAAAATAGCAAATTTTGGAGTACAGCTTGTGAATTGCAGGTTTAACATTTAATGTGATATTGATGTGTGAAACATGATGCTCAACCCCACCACCACCACCACATACCACCCTTTTAAAACACAAATAAAAACACAAATAAAAACATCTATGATAACATCAGTATGCATTATTAACAAAATTATTCATCTTATTCTTACTCTTAAGTTTGATTGGCTATTAATTTTATTAATTATTAATTATTAGATATCCCTGTTGATATTTGGAAGACCAAAGATCAATTTCATTATTCCAGCTCCACCAATCAAGCCGGGAAAATTAAATGATAAAAATAAAAGCGTAATTTAAATTAATTTGTTGCAATAAAGAACAAAATTAATACTTTACCTCGACTAGCTTGTCAGCCTTCATTACATCGAGATGAAGTCCTTGGGAAGGCTTTCCAGACCTAATAAACAAGCAATAAGCTTATCATACACTACCAACATTTAGACAAAGAACAAAAGTGCAGGTAAGCATTACAACATACCACGTTGGAGCTTCATAAGGAGTTTTTTTCACCGGTGTTGTTTTATCGTTCAACTCAGCTGCTTTGTCCGCCATTTTGACGCGCGCCAGCGTGGCTTATATATAGGACTGGAAACTAAACTACTAATATGAATATCCCGGATGTTCTCAAAAAATAAATATACCTAATAATTATTCTTATTAATTAATTAATCAATTAATCTGACTTTATAGAAATACGAAACACAATATATCCTTAAATATAAATAAAAATACAGAAGAGAAAAATTAATGTTAAACAATATTTAAAAGACGCGAAAGAGGGAATTAAGAATATCTTAAACTACCAAAACAAGGAAAATATTTCTAATGTTATTGTATTAATTAAGAAAATTAAAGAATCATATTTTAGATATTGCAGACTCTTTTCCCATGAGATAACATATCATAAATTACTAGTACTTCTTCAGCTTCTTCTTTCAGCTCTGATAGCTTGGGATACCTGTGGTAACAGTATCCCAAGAGGCCATTGGGGTTATTTTCCCGCCAAAGTGAATGCGTGAGAGAAGTTGAAGAAGACTGTAAGACTTTTCTAAATTCTGCTCAAAATGTCGATTAAAAATACACACAGACTCTTCCTTAGGACGTTAATGTCACGTCAGTATATGAAAGAAGCCGAATTAAAGAACGTTTACCAAAAATCATGCCAAGCATACGATGGTAAGTTATTTTATGAGGACAATTTTTTATTTCCTGCAACATGTCAAATTTTTTATAAGCTTATTTTTCTGGTATTCTCTAGAGGATTGCTCCGGATCCGACGATGAGTTCCAGGCATTTATCAACACACTTAATAAGAATCTAAAACCGTTGTTTCTTGAGATAAAGAAAGGAGTTTCAGAGGATGATGGAACAATATATTGTGGATTAGTAAGCACAATGATAGTACTTTACTATTGTAGCCTAATATTCAGCATACATTTAACATTTTAATATTTACTGAAACCACAAAACATATGAAAAAATTATGGGAGCAAAGTCCTTGGGATTAGTATTGCATGTGGCTTCATAAACCAGAAAATCAAGCAGTGGGGAGTCTTCTTGGACACATTTTTTATTGGGACAAAACTTATGCACCTATCAATGTTTATCCCCAAGGGGGAATTGACATTTTTGGAGGTGGAAAAGTCAATTTCCCTACCCCCAGAATGCTAACAAATGTCAAATTTCCCCTGCCTTGTCATCTTTCTTGTTCTTTCAAGGGTCAAATTCCCCTCCTGTGTGGTAAAATACACTTTTCAAATGCCTGACCCAAGGACCAAGATTCTATGTCAATTTCTTGGGTTTGCCTCCCACCCCCACCCTGGGGCTAAACATTAATAGGTGCATTAATCTTAACTTTCCTTCTTACCTGTGTCAGTCGACAAATTGACATCTGTTTTATTATGAGTCTGTCCTCTTAAACTGCATCACTATCAAAGTAGTGTGGATTCATGAGGTGTAACCAAGTGGATCTGCAGACAGTTTTAATGTGCTCATTTGATGACATCATTACTGTCTGTCCTTTTATTGGTGATAAAAATAGCCAATCAGAGCCCAAGAAATTTGTAAGTTATCATAATGGTCCTGTTGCATGGTGAAAGTTGTATACAACAGTATTGTGAGACAGGTTTCACAAGGATGTTACAGGTGTGATGGTCTTGTAAAACCTGGTAGCTACACAAGCTCCAGAGAGAAAGTATAAAGGTAGTTTTACTTGAGTAACCACAACTTGTGTTGCAAAAGCACTGCACTGTTTATCACTGTTTATCACTATTTATACACCCTTGTTAAACTTGTCTTGCAATGCTTTTACACACAATTTTCAGGTGAAAGCTTCACTGTGTATCAGGGCCTTCAAAACGTTTTTAGTTTTCCATTCATATGGGCTGCACTATTACTGGTGTTACACATATACAGTTCCACTGCTTCGGACTTATTATTATTTCTAAGATGACTTCACCTTTAAATATTCCAGATAAATACAACAGAGGATGAACATTCTAAGATGGCTACAGATTATTCACCAAATGATATAACATTATTTAAAAAAGCAGTTAAGTGTTGCTTGTTGTTACATACAGTCATGTTAGGTGGTTTGCAATCATTTCTAATAGGAAAAAACACTGAATTGGGCACCATGTTGTTTGATATACCCCAAAAAATTTAAATCAACTGTCAAATGTATATTCAACCAACATTGCCCCAATGAAGAACAGTTGAAAGAAAGTTAGATTTTCATACTAGCCCATATAGACCTTTGCATGGAGTAATTATGTTATTCTTACATGTATGTTAATATAAACCTTTGTTTATTCCTGGCTTAACCTTTCAATGTTCAAATTTGAGGCTTGCCAGGTAAAAGCCTATCGCTTCATTCATGTATTGATGCCTCTTGATAAAGGTGAATTATCAGGGACAGAATACATGCTAAGAATAAACCAGATATTGAAACTCCTACACTGTAACTAATTACTTACAGCACTATCATGACTATACCTTTTAAAATTTATTACCATGCCTTTGTTTCAGATTGATTTAATTGTAAATTCTGAGGATGGGAGTGTTTCGTCTTTGGACCTGATAAACTGTGCTGCAGACCTTGAAAAGAAAATGGCATGCTCTTATACAGAAAAACTTCTTAAAAGACTAGTTGAAGACAACTGGATGGAAGAGGTGCTTTTATATTTTACACATAATTAATTGATAACTCTTGGATAATTTTGGCCCAAGATGTCTTCACAGGTGAAATGTTTAAAATGTTGTATTTTCCTGATGTTATATATAAATTTGTTTTTCATAGTCTTCAGGTATTTATTATCTTGGAGGAAGAGCAATGCTTGAGCTAGAGCAATATCTTAACAAAGCTTATGAAGATGAGATCGTAAAGTGTATGATATGTACAAGAATTGCTCTTAAGGTTAGTGCATTGATATACTTGCACAACCCGAATCCTCTGAGGATATAGTCCAACTTAACATTTTGACTGTATTTGTTAGTGTCAAACGTGTGAAAATTGTCAAGGAAAACTTCATAAGTACTGTGCTGCCAAAATATTTAAAGGAAGGTATGTACATTGTAAATATTAATGATAAATAATAATAAATAATAGCAGATTTGGTTGTGAGAGGGAAGTGCTTCCTGTATAAGGTCACTATCTCCATATATCTGGCTGAAGTCTCTCTGGTTTCATTCCACTATTTCACTATGGTCTCAATGGTTTCATCTCCCTCTTTCGGTAGTCTCACTTTCTCAGTACATTCTCACTATAATTAGTGTCACTACCATAGTCTCACTATTTCACTATAGTCTTACTATGTTACTATAGTTTCTCACTTTAGTATAAACAAAGTAGTGATCTATCAAAAATCCTGCATTCTGATTGACTATGCTACTATAGTTCTATTGGTGACAGCAAAGTAGTAGTGAAAAGCAATGGTGTTTGCTGAGGATTTTGCTCCATTGCGCCTCATGAGCTATTAAATGTTAGCCCATTCAGACTTTAGGTCTAGCTATCTCACAACAGTCTCATTTTCATTCTCTATCTTTCACTCACTAACTTTCACATTCTCAGCCATGAAATGAATCCCAAATAACTTGTAGTTGATGTATTAAAGGGTCTCTGGGCTCCCTATGGTATTTCTGGCACAGGAAACCCAATCATTAAGGCAAAAAAGTAGATGACTGCTACACTCTTTATTTGTCACCTGCAGTTATACTTAATTAATTTGAACCCCATGGTACATAAAGTGATTCATGTATTATATTGCTACTTGCCTTATAATAATTTTTGTACAATAAATTATCTATACAGAGCACAGCCTGTGTGTCCCAACAGAAATTGTGGTGCTCCTTGGACTCATGATGTTCCAGTCATAAATGTACCAACATCAAGATCAAGTGAGGGTTTTTTAATAAGCATAGCCCACCAGGATTGTCTTCCAGTTCAACATCCTTTTCTCAGATCCACTCAGTACATGTAGCTCCACCAATCAGGGCTTTACAGTTTTCTCAGGGTTTGGGTTGTTGAATCGGAAACAAACTTACAGCATTGACTTACAGTTTGTACGCACTATGGTGTGCCATAACACTGAAATGGCTTTCCGTTGTTTTCATGTAAATCAAACAATCACACCACTTACCGGTAGTTACTATTACAGTAAAGTATGGGACAGATACAGTACAACAACAAATTCGCTGTATCATTTCCCACTCATACAAATTATACTCTCTTTGTACTGTAACCCTCAAGCTGGTTATCCTGTCTTGTCTTTTTGTTTCAGATGGTGGTGGTAAAGGAAAAGGACCTGCAGCAAATAATGTTGGTCCCATATCTCATAGACAGAAGAGATCTAGGTAGTAAAAATTATTAATAGTCAATAAATTTATCTAACAAACCATTCAAATTAATATTTTATGTATAATTATATAACTGTTACTGTTAGACTAATATATAGTCATCTATCATTTTTGCATACATTATTTTGAACAGCATTCAATTTATTTGATGATTTGTTGGTAATTCATTTCTACTGACAGATAATACAGAACTTGCTAGTTGCATCAGAGATTACTTTATTCAATTGTTTGCTATCACAGACACTAATGTGAAAATGGTTTGAAATATTCTGAGTAGCATTGTTTGTTTGTTCTTTCCTGTCTTCAAGGAATCCCCTCCCCCTCCATAAAAGGCAACATCAAAATTCTGATTCCGTCTGGCATCAGCAGCTTAGATATGTAAGCCTTTTACATGTACTTGAGATACTGCCCAGTATCCCAAAATTTTTATTAATGAAACAATTTTTGTTTCTTCCATGTTTTTATTGTAATTGTTGTTGATGTTGGTTATGACCTTATTACAAACACAGGTTCCTTAAGATAGCCATTTAATATTTTTCAGAATAATTTATGGGTTAAGTATATAGCTTGAGTAGTAATTATAATTCAATAATTCCTTTCAATACTTTGGAGTTTGCAACTACATCTCAAAGGTTATTTTACACTTGCCCTGATATGAACAAATAATAAATAAGTTTACTTTTGTCTTTAGATCTTATTTTGCATGCATAAATATCCATTCATGCACATTACATATGTATAAATAACAATGAAATAGTCATTTTGCTATTGTTAGCTTTGCATAATAGTGATAATGTTTTAATATTAATTTGTTTGAGCTATAGTAAATCTATAAACTTATCTTTTCTCTAAATTTGTTTATCTTTATTGTACATTTCTATGTTTTGATTCTTTTTCTTTCTTTTTTTTTTTCCTCTGGCTTTTTCTCTTTTGACAGTCTTCTAAATTGAAGATAAATGTCATCAGAATTTGTGTAAAATCCAGGGATAAGGATACCTTTGCCTGTTGGCTAGATTTTTACTTATGAATACCAAGCAGGTGTTTAGTTTAATGAAAGCATGAAGGTGTCAGATTTAGTTTCTTCATTAAATTACGACAACCCCCATGCCCTCTAGAGGACCAGGAAGAGGTTTAAACTTGTCCCACTTGTTACTTAGAGGATCATATATCTCAACTGAATCAGTTTCTGCATTCATAAATGCACCTCCCAGTGCCAAGAGTTGATCATCAACCACCACTGCTGCAGGACTCTCTCTGCGCATTGATAAAGGAGGTAATGACAGCCACCTATTCATTCTTGGATCATAACACTCAAAAGAATTGTGATCCTCATCATTATCACTGCCACCGACTACCATAATTTTCTTCTTAAGAATGGCTGCTCCAAAATATCGCCGTCTGTATCCCATTGGTATGCATGCGCTCCATTGGCCAATCCTAGGATCATATCGCTCCATAGAGTTGAGTATAGTTAAGCCGCTGTCACCTCCTATGGCATATAAGGCTCCATCTAATGTTACCATTGCTATTCCTTCACGTGTACTGCTCATGGGTGTAACAGAACTCCACATGTCTCTGTATTCAACAAAAGTTATAATTATCCATCCATCTATTCAATAACTCGTGTTTTGTCTATCCTTAGTTGTTTGTCACCTCTTGTACATGTATTTTCCTTTTCCTTGGAAAAAGGAGTTTTACTCAAGCAATATTTTGCAAGCAAATTAATAGAAGAACATTCCAAACAAATCATGGTGTGTGGAGAGGATTGTTCTTTGATTTGCATCCCCTCCCCTTCTCTAAAAAAGGATCAGTACGAAGGCATCTTAAACTGAAGGCCTATTTGGTAAAATAACAATGGAAAAAGGCCTAAACAGTATAATTAAATTATCATGATAATACAGTTTTGTGCTGAGAGCCACTCAAAAAAACCAACTACCGAAACTTCTACATATACTCTGCAAAATATTGTCAGACTGATATCTATGCCTGGCCCAATAAATTTGTCCAATAGAATGCATACAGTAGCAATGCAACAACCATAGCCAAAGGAAGTCATCCCATTTGGAAAATATATGCTTCCTATAGTTAATACATTTGGTTCTCTGCTGTGTTTTGAGGAGTGCTTTTCTCTGGATTTCCTCCCTCCACAAAAATCAACATTCTACATTCCAATTGGATGTTTCAGTGGATGAAGAGCCACTCCACAGAAATGCCACTGCCAAATCTGTTTATTTACTTTATTTATTTATTTTTATACTTAATATAACCTTACCTGACTGGGTCATAGCGCTCCACAGTATTGTACTCTGTGCCAGAAAAGTCACTCCCACCAGCAGCATATAACCAACCATCCAACTCCACCAGACTGAATGCATGCCGACCACATGCCATTGGTTGTACAAATGTCCACTTCTGGGTTGCTGGGTCAAAGCACTCAACAGAGCTGAGGGCCACATCTCCATCACACCCTGGAAAAATTCAATCATGGTTTACAACTCTATAAACCATGGTTTTACAAGTTACTCTAAAGTTTCATACAAGGCTAAAGTCTAGATGACTGTCAATTAAATTTCTGTGATCAAACAAAACTAACCATTGTAATTTGATTTATGTCTGTCTGAAAACTACAAATTCCATTGTTTTGGATTTGTATTATCATTCTGTTTTTTCATAAAACTATTTATTTTGTATTTTGTAAAGAAACTTTGTTTTATTGTGCTCCCAAGAGTTGTATTTGAAAACAAGCTGAATTTATAAACCAAACATTTTGTTTAGATCAAAATTTGTCAGCACTAAAAAAGTAGTAAACTAGTTTAATTACTCCAAAACTACAGAATACACATACCTCCTGCAGCATATATGTGGCCAGCATGACTCGCAACCCCAACACCATCTCGTCGCTGGTGCATATTAGCTAGGAAGTCCCACTGCTCTGTCTCAAAATTATACCTCTGAACAGTGTTGAATACCTGATTGTGGATTTCACCTCCTATTACATACATCATTGCACCATGGTCCATCTGCCGGGGTGTTGATGGTACCTGCATCTTATCACGACGCTCAGGAAGGAGGTGAAAGTTCTTAGCTTCACTGATTATTCTCATGCAAGAGTCATTTTCCTGGATGAGATCATCACTTTCAATGCAATCAACTGAAAAAATGGGAAATAGAAGCTACATTTGAGTGAAATGTCCCCTAACTTTTTTTTAAATTTTGTGTTGTTTGTCTGGAGTCGTTTCAAAATACTCAATTATTTATTATTTATAATTACAGTTATAAATGAAATATAGCATGAAAAAATGGGAAAATAAAAAAAGCATACCTAGTATTTTTGGTGGCAAAAGAGGAAGTCTAATGTATTTAAGAAGTTCCGCTAGATATTTCTTCCTCTCGCCTAAACTGTGTCTTGTCCATAGAAGAACTGCGTCAAACACGTCTTTTTCACTAACAATATTAAGAGAATCGCTCCTCAACATTGAAGAAATTTGATCATAGGTTGCCAGGAGAAATTCATCGGTCTTTGCAACTTCAAGAAATCGCTTCTCCGCGTAGTTCAGAGCAGCGAGTTTGAGTTCAGTACACCCGTGATGGTCTGCGAAATTTCCAATTCCCAAGCAGTTTGAAGGATGCAGTTGATTTTTCAGGAAACTACAACAAGTCTCGATAATTGTTGTGAATTGTAACAAATTGGCGACAGATAATAAGTTCTGTACGTTGTCTTCTGTGATTTCTATAGTCGAAGTGTAGCAAAATTCTACTAATTGTCTGACGGCCTCAGGGTCCACTTCTTTTAAAGTAATTCGAGTTTGGTTTGTCTCGCTCATTCCATTCGTAAACATGGAATAAAAGTACGAGCTATTCGCTGCTAAAATTAATCTATGAGAGAAAATTTCTTCTTTCTCCACTACTACGACTACATCACACATTTTCTTTCGTTTATAGAGACTTCTGAGAGTTTCCAGTACATGGCAAGGATGAAAAGAGTCCTTGTAAACAAGAACTTGAGAGTCTTGCTTTTCAACTTCGTCCACCATTGCTGTGATATCTTTTGAGGCCATTCAAAGGTTATGGTTGTTCGAGCTTAACTATTTCATACTGTTATTTCATTGGCTCTTCTTATTTTGTCATCTAATCACACTAAAGCTTTTAAATATGATTTGCATCTGTTAAAGTACACCTGTTCGCACACGCGACGAAGTTTCTCTAGCGTGTGGTCACGTCAATCGACTTTTCTAGATGAGAAATTAAATTTTAAACCTTGTTGGAGTTCAATATTTTGGACACAAAAAAGCTTAGTTAAGAAGCTGGATGTTGATTATGATGATATGATGGCGACTTTTTAGTTTTCTTGCAGATAGAACAAAAAATATGAAGTTACTTATGCACCTATTCAATGTTAAGCCCGAGGGACGGCAGGACCTCGAAACAAAGTGGAAATTTTGATAGCGTTTTTTTCGCCCGAGGGGGGATGTGTACTCAGGTTTGTACGACACTCTGGGGTGTTATTTGAAATTTTCTTAGTTGTTACTGTTCGTTGCATCGCGCCCATAGGAGAGGGGATGTCACGTGATTGTAATCTAATATCTAAAAACATGTATCGTCGTGTGCTGGTAGACACATTTTATCTAAGTGAATACACAATATCTACATCATAATAAGTGAATGAAGACGAAACGTAACAGATTGAGATCAGGAATTCACACCTTCTAGAGACATGCGAGAGTGGAGTGAAAAATCGTAAGTACAGAAAGAAAAATAAAAAATGATTATAGTCACGTAACAATCATCGGTATAGCATGCTCATCGGTATAACACCCTCCTCTTCCTACCCCCTACCCTACCCCCACCCTCCAAAGACAAAAGAAAAACAGAGACAACGCATACTTTGGTTTCATTTCATTTTTTCTTGTAGGCTCTTACCAAGAAAATGGTATAAAACTTATATATGTACCCAATCAGAATGTCAGGTTTGACATGATTTCACCAAATTCACCTTTCCGAAATACTCCAGTTTCGAGTTCGTAACATACCGCTGTATTTGTTGATTACAGACTCATTTACTCAGGGTTAGCCTCGTTTTTGTGTAGAATATTCACGTGCTTTAGTGAAGGTCCGTGGAATTTCAAAGTGTATTGTTGAAGTTGTGTATTCTTTGCTTTATCTTTGGCATTTATGAATATTTTAACAATGAAACGAGGCTAACCCTGAGCTAATGAGTCTGTAATCAACACATAAGCGGTATTTTACGAACTCGAAATACAACTGTAGGTCTATTCAAAGAAAGACTGGACAAGAACTCTATCTCATCCCCAAACCAATCCCAGAATTCAATGCAAGATGGCGGCATCTTTTGATCCTGTTCTCAAATTTAGCCCCTCAATTCTGTGCGGCACGAGTTCGTTCCAGTCCTCAGCTGAATTTCGGAAAGGCGAATTTTTGGCTTGGTGGTTGACAGGTAGTCTCCTTTGTTCCCTGCCCAGAACGCCCGGCGTGAAGGTGACACTAGCCACCTTAAGATTTGAGAAGGGGCAATCTAGGACGGCTACCGGAAGTGAAATTCTAGAATTTTGCATGTGCTGTAAGTCTGGTTATTCAACTGGCTTCCCAAATAAACTGTACTGGTGAAGCACTGACTTTCCCACAATGGCATACAGGAAGAACTGGTTGAAATGCACGAGTTACGCATATGCTGAATTATAATATAAATATTTAATAACTGTTTACTACAACATATACATAAGGGAGTGGTGGCACTACACCGTGAAAAACAAAACAAAACAATGGAAACAGTGTCTACTAACCACCTCTATTGAATATACAAACTATGAAAGAGATGAAACAATGTAAAATGTAAATTACAATTGGTTTTCTGAAGGCTGCATAACTGGCTGGCCTCGTTCAGATAGCTGGTACACTCTTACTCTGTTAGGCACCTCTTGAAATCTTATATTGAATCTTGCTCTATTGAGTACCTGGGGAAAACACGCGTTTTTTAGGAAAATAAGACTACATCACAATACAAAATTGCTTTATTTGCTCAAATTGACATAAGTACCAAAATTTATATGGAAATACATATTAAATAATACAAGCTGTGAAAGACGAAACAATTAAAATATAGCATTTAAGGGGGCCTGGAGTTTAAATGAACCGAGAGCTTTTCTAGATAGACCCCAGCCTTTTCAACTGTAGTCTCCTTTGCAGCCGTCTTCGGTCCCAGATTCTCCCAGGAGGATCTGGGACCGAAAGTAATGACGGCTGCGGGATCAGCAGGGTACCCAATAGACAAGAAATCTGACCGAAACGACAGACTTCAAAGAGGTTACAACTTACTAAATCTGTCAGCAAAATCTCTCTCTCTCTCGTCCGAACCTCTCGAACCCCCCAGCGTACGGACCTGTCTTGGTGACAATGGTGGTGATGATCATGATTATAATTATGATAGTAATGTACTGAGCAAGCCTCAATTTCAAATGAATGTCTCGACATTTTTTTTTTTTTTTTCAATATCAATAAAATTAAGACATTAGCCTATTGTTTTTTAAAGAAGCAGCTCATGATTCTGCTTAAATAATAACTCGCTGAATGACTACCTGTGTTAGCAATCATTCCCAGGAGAAAATACTGGAAAAACATGGCGGTCATGTTGGATAATAACTAGATTATAGACAGAATATTCATTGGAAATCTTTTCGGTCTTGTTCAACCAACATTTATGGCAGCTTTATGAAAACATCAATTAAAGATCAAGCAAATTTACAGTCAAAGTAAGAAAACCGTGAACACCTAAAATATGTCTGGAATGTTAAGTATCATGTTCTGACCAATCACATGTGAGAATGAATTCATTTCTAAATAATCCTTGCATGTGATTGGTCAGAACATGATACTTAACATTCCAGACATATTTTACGTGTTCACGGTTTTCTTATTTTGACTGTAAACATCGAATGACAAACAAAATGACTTTTAAATACTGTATTGTACAACCATATCGTAGAACCAGGTCATACACTAAGAATATTCTTTGCAGCTATTTATTTATAATGTAGAACAGTCTGCATGTACATTAAAAAATCTGCAATCTAGAAATACAAGTTAATGACAGCAATTGGTTTAGTAGGTGTAAGTATATATCTCCTAATCCTTTGGACTGACCTGACATGTAAAGAAAAACTTCTTGGATTCATAAATGTTTCTAGGATTCATTTGTTTACTCATATCCAGATTTTCCAGGCATTTACACTAGAAAATGACTAGAGTAGTATTCAGATTTGGCTATTCACTTGTAACTGCAGTGAACAGCTGCTCAAAAAAACTGATCTGATCATGAAAATCCGGAAATTTTAACTTTATGATAAACATAGCCTAAGTTTACTTCAATGATGTCACTTCACTGACAAATAAGTTTAACTTCAGCCCCCCTGAAATGCTTTTCAGTCTTCTTGGTTATCAATATTAAAATCAGTATTGAAAAATATCATCATGATATTTCATTAGATTATGATATTACACATGTGAACTCAAAAGGGCTTCCCGAGACTGGATTACATATTTGTTGGATTCCTTTCTTCCTGACATAATTTCATTGGTTTGGAGAGCACTTTGTTTGGATATTAGTGTAGGATTGCCCTACCGTCTTCTGCCTGGTATGGCCTTCTTTGCTGGGGCTTTAGAGGAGGGTTTCTTCTTTGTAAACCCAGATAAATTCTTAGCAAACCAGTCTGATATGTCTGGTAAGTCCTTGGACTGGTTAAACATGTTCATTGAAGATTGCATTTCCTAACACAAAGTAAGAAAATCTCAGTTAAAAAGAATCAGGGTTCGTGCTACATCTCCAACACAATATTCAAGGCCTTTTCAAGGTCCAAATTTACGATTTTCAAGGATCAATTTTGTTTGGGATTTTTCTTTCTTAACAATTTATAGGCACAAACACACATCATTTTAATGACTTGAGTGATTTTAACTGACTTGAAGTTTTGAAGCTCAATAACATCGACTTTAGATGATGGAAAATAGCATATGAGTTACCAAACTTGCCATTCTTGGAG